>JARKIB010000329.1:0-145124 GCA_029378385.1 Mycena metata | reverse complement strand
CAATTCTGCGTCCTTAATATTGAAGAGCTCGCCGTGGCGCTGTGGAAATCAATTACTGGCCAGTCGGCCGCGGCCGCCCTTGCTCCTGAACCCTCTCTCCAGCCACCGGCGTACAATATATCGCTCAATTTCACCTCTTTATCCGAGTCTTTAATCGCCTTTCCTTCTCGCTTACTCGCTCGCATTCGGAAAGCAGACGACCATCTCTTCCAGGATGCATATGCAATTTCGTCCATTCCTTCTTTGAATCATGGGCGGGCCAAGTCTATGGGCAGAGCATCGGACCTCCCCGGCCCTGCTTTTCCTGGCCCATATGGATTCTTTCTATCGGGCTACATGATTGGCCTGCTTGCGCTGGTGCGTACAATACTCGTGATTTGTCCGTGCAATTGAACTGGCCACAGGCGGTCATCTTGCATCGTATCCAGAACATTGTTGTTCCTCCCCGCTCATCTAGCACGTCACAACATGTCCCCTCTGGCCTCGCCCGCCGATTCTACGGCTCTAGCACCGTCCGGCGACTCTACGAGTCTTTCCTTCCCCTCGACCTTACCCGGACAACCACGCGTCTTGGTTTTCATCTACCGACGCTTTACTTTTTACTTCGTTCTCTTACAGTATGGACGGTCATTCTCTTACAGACCTCAGACCTCTTCCCAACCTGGGAATCGGGATACATCAACTCGTTGGGCCTGTGGGTTCAGCACCTGGAGATGCATGTCGTTTGTTGGTGGACGTTTTGTTCCATCTGCGCTGCATTTTCAATGGAAGCCTTTGTTCGGGGTCTGGACGGTGGTGGCCTTGGTGTTATGCAGATGAACGCCAACACAGCCCCGTTCAATTTGGTAAGTCCTTCTACCCCTCCTCGACTTATCGTTCTCTAATAATGGTTTAGATTGGATATGCGTTTCTTTTGCATATATACTCCTCTCCAATTACGCACGTTTACAAGCCTCCATCTCTTCCATCCCGTCCCCGACAAGCACGTCATCGTCTCCATTACGATTCCGCTTCTCCAGGTCTGTCGTATCGTGATATAGCGGGCCACCTCTCACTGATATCTGACCGCAGCTAACCATATTCCATATCTTATCCATCCGGAAACGCTGGTCAAACCATCGCCTCCTTCCCACGGCCCTTTCGTCCATCTTGTCGCTCCTGCATTTCCACACGACTCTCTACGCTCATTACTCTTCACGTCCGGTGCCTCGTCCGCCCTTGTTGCCCAACCCCCAACCCAAGATCGAACCAACCCCCAACTTCGAATTATTCGCACCGCCAACCCCAATTCTCACGGGTAACTTCCATGCGCCGACTCCTCCTCCACCTCCCCGAGTCCTGCCAGTGGGAGGCCCTTTGTATTCGCGCCCAGCGGGCTCCACCTCCTTGCCCCTCCTCAACTACGTCCCCAACGCCTTCGAAACACTACTATTACTCACGATTGCCCTCACGGTCGGCTTGAACGTTTGCACGCAGCTCATCCTCACGGGCCGCGTCTCGCGCCCACTCCTTGGACTCGGACTCTCCGGCAGCGGCACCAATGGCGCGTGGGTGTGGTCGCCGCCGTACGAGGAGGATTGGAGCGTCGTCCTTCTTCGTGTTGGCACTGCGTCACTCGAGGCGACCGGCCTCCGCGGTTGGGGCAATGAGATGCCCGCAGTCGCCGCTGCGCCACTATCCCAAGCACGGGATCGGCGTTATCCCGAATATGGAACCGCGCGATTAGGCCCCAGCGGTGTGATGTATGTGTCGAGCGGATTCGGTGCTGCGGGCAACAGACACCGGCGGCGCGGGCTCGCGAATGAGGTACGGGAGGTGGATGTGGGTGTCGGAGCCGGATCACCCGCATTCGGAGCTGCCTTGATTAACTTGAGGTGGATACGAGAGGCGTGGCGGTTTGTGTCTCTTGCTTGGGTCATCGGAAGAAATTTATTGAGTGGGGTTTGGGGACTTGTTGTGTCTGGGGGCAAGTCGTGGGGCCGCCGACGAGTCGAGGTGGTCGACCCCGATGCGGTACACGATGAACCGGAAGAGGAGGAGACCGAGGAGCCAGACACAATGTACACTCGGTTCTTGAGGCAGGAGGAGATTAGTGACGACGAAGAGGAGTGGGATTTAGGGGACAGTTCGGACTCCGATGACGAGCCGGAGCGGGAGCAGGAGTTTGCTGAAGCCGAGACAGTTGGCCTCTACGCCGACCTCGCAGCCTCAACATCGACATCGGTGATGTTGGCGCACATGTCCCACGACGGGGAGTCTCCACTGACGAGACGCCGGTACGGATCGCTCGTGGACGCTGGCCCGCCTGCTCCCGAGGCCCCAGTGATACGTACGATCGCCGCACATTATGAACGGTTCATCGAGCTCACTGTTGATCTACAGCACTTCCTGTCCGCGCTCCGACTCAACCACTGGACGAGGCGCGAAGGAATTGCGTTATTTGCACCTGTGATCCCAGAGAAATCATCTGCTGGCCGTGTCGGTGGGTTTTTGATTCTCAACCTCTCCTTATTTGATGTTTAATTTTGGTCCCAGCTGTCTCTCGATGTGCAACGGGTGCCGCGAAGTTCTCGGCTCCAGATCATCCGCTTCCAAGCACCGATGCCCATGTTGTAGACAACCAGTCGAAGGTTATTCAAGGATATTCATTCCTTGAGGATAATGTATGGACGAGCGTGTACGCGGAATATACCGCACCTTTGGATGTAAGCCCGAAAATTTCGACAATGATATTCGAGAAAGGATACGTGAATACGGGAGGTTGGTGAGAAAAAACTACTAGTCACTACTAAAAAGTATGCAACGACCGAGGTCTTCGATCGTTTACTACAAGAGGGCAGCGGCCTCCGTCGAAGAGGATGCTGAACCTGCCAGTTGTCGTGTTGACTCGGAGACTGAGAAGACCTGCAAATGATGCCCTGTCAGTCACTGGCCAACCAAGAAACTGCAGAGCCAGTGGGTAGGTTCCCAAATATTCCGTGATCCAGGACGGCTACTCGCGCCGTCTAGACACCTTGTCCAAGGGTGAATCGACGACGAGGAACGGTGTGTACCAAGCAAAAGAGCGAGTGGAGATGGCAATTCTCGGCCTGAGGAGTGCGCGCGACTTGCCGAAGGATCACCGGCCGTTGCGGGACGCGGTGTCTGGATTCAAGGGCTCCTCGCGATGAGCCGCAAACCACATGGCGGCCGGCCCAACACACGCGTTCGACACCACATAAGGACCCGATAGAAATAGAACGGAGTACCCACCTTGAATGCAATAACGATGTGTTGAACTGCTTCGAGCCGGAGAGAAGGGAGGAAGGAGGAAGGAAAGACAGGATGGAAGTGGGAAGAGGAAGAGAATGTAACGAGCGACAAACTCGCGACACACCGCTTTTATACCAGTCGATGTTTCGATATATTTGGTTTATGACATAGCGCGTTGTTGAAAGACGCGTCGCGTCGAGCACATCTCGTGACCGTAAATACTGACGTGGCAGTTCTCGCGGCACGCTGGCTTGCAAGACTGCGAAAAATACACCTTCTCTGTCGCTTCCCTTTTTTGGCTGCTGGCGTTGAGTAGCCTCATGGTCAATCAACCATCACTGTTGCACACGTCTCCCACGATGTCGTTGACTCCTCATGTCCTTCACTCCCTCAGTCGCATATATGAGGTGCTTAATTTCGCGGCGCTGCCAGTCGAATCCCTTTGTCGTGATATCCTCGTCGTTGCATCCTGGACTGAACCACACACCGCGCGGAGCAAGCAGACGACCATTTGTCGCGACGAAAAGATCAACTTGACGGAGACGGACACGACCCCATCTTCAGTGGGCGACGTTTGAAAAAGGACCGCCCTCAGCACATCAGCGCATCTGCTCCCGGCGTCGTTTCGCTTCGTTTTCGCATAAAGTCGTGTACCTGCAGAACTCAATGCAATCCTTTCAAGACACTTTCGAGTCACGGGCATGGCGCCGCGGAGGTTCGTTAAATAAGGTAGGCGCGATACGTGGATATGTACATCAGAGAAGAACGAAGAATGAAGAAAGAAGGGAGCGCGTCAACAACAAATCGAACCATCGTACCGGTACGCCAACTCCTTCCATGAACCCTCAGTATAAGTCAAATTTTGCCAGTAGGCTACCGCGTGCGAGCCTTGCTTTGCTACGGACGTCTCGTGTAAGAAATTAAACCCGGACCTTAGCTTGTCGGTGGAAAAGAGGTAAATCAGGAATCAAAGTCGCCCGCCCTAGAACGGCAACGCTCGCCTTTGCCTCGTGTTTCTCGAATCTCTGAGTTTTTCACTACATCGGCCAACGGCGACGCAAGCTCAACGCGACCGGCGCAAACCCACAAACACATTCATTGTTGGCCAAAACGAGTCCCCTTGCCCGAGACAGGAGGCTTATTTAAGGCATCAACCCAAAAATCCAAGCCACCTCTGCAATCATGTCGACCGAGACCCTCACGTCTAGCACGCAGCTCGACGAACGTTTCAACATTTATGAGCATCCCAGTCGACCCACTAGAGCCAATAGCCTCAGAATCCTTTTCAGCGTTGAAGGGAGACGTTCTGCGCCACCACCGAGACAACCTCGCCGACGTGGCCGCTTCTCTCTCCCTCTGGCGCGATCTTTCCAAACTCCGCAGCGCGCTCCCCTGCCTCAGACAATTCACCTCTGTTCAGTATCATTTCGGCGACCATTTTTTGCTTCTCTTCTTGAACAGCGTAGAGGAGAATATTGACACCGTCGTCGATGTGCCCCTCTACATCGGCCAGCGCCCGGTTTACCTCACTCACGGGGCTGCGTATAACTCGGGAATAGTCGACATTCCGAGACTCGGCGACGTTGACCCCAGAGCTCTCATGTCCGACGAAGATGTGAACTTGATCAAGAAACACTTTCTCCACGCCCACGGAATACGTATACATGTTTGGGGCTTCGTCGACATTTTCTTCAGGGATTTAGAGGCTCTTGAGCGACAAAGAGCTCTTCCGCTACCGCGGCGCATCGGCGGTCTCCCATTCGACTTTATCATCGGCGAGCACTGGCCGACATCGGACTTGGTTAATCCATCGAACCCTCTCCCTCCTCGACCATCCAGCCCTTCTCGGCTCAACGCAGAACCATCTCTGCTACCCTCCATCCCAGTTATATCAATGCAATCCTCGTCTTGTACGGGTGTCAAAATATCTTTCGAAGGCAAGGATTACATTACGACCACCTCCCATGCGTGGGTGAGTACGGCCGAGCTCAGAGAAACACGGCGAAAACGGCTGGCATTGCAAAAAAGTGTACCAAAAGAAAAGCGGGAATCCGACTTCGCCTTGCGGAAAAAGGCACAACTTGAACCCGCCTCGCGTCGACCTCGGCGTCGCTTTCTTGTTGTCAAGTTCGGCAAGTGGGTGGAGCGGGTGCTACAGGTTCTGAGAGGCTCTGGGCGTACCAAAATTTCGACGCCCCTCAACGTCAAAGTATATCTCGAAGCGTCTGAGAACAAACCAGTAAGTATAATGCTACCTACACGTCGATGCACCGCTAATTCCCGTAAACAGATTGGGCGCATAACTCGAACATTCGACCAACTGTCGCAACATATCGCTGGATCGTACCTCAACCTTTTCCCGAATGCGTTCACCCACGACCTGTCCCTGATCGAAGCCGAGGACGGCGACGTACTCCCCCGAATGGTCGTGCCGCCCTGGCATCCCATCATCCACCCTCAGTTCGCACCCCCAGAAATGGCCATTCGCTTCAAGACGGACCCAGGCTCCCCATGCAAGCCAAAAGTCCACCCGGCATTCATTCTGAATTACAGCACAAAAGCGGCGAAAGAAGTGCTAATCGACGGTGTCGACTACTTCTTTGACGCCGAACAGAAACAGATAACGCGCTCGTTCATCTGGCGCACTCAAAAGGAAACTGAGTCTGACTATTGTTCGTCGGGCGGGTCTGGGTCTGTGGTTTATCTGGGACAACCGACAGACGAACAGGTCCGTGCGCTGGTGTTTCAAAACTACCAGACAACGGTGACCGATAAGACTCTCGGCGGCGTCGCCGCTGCTCGTCGGTATCTCGGCTTGGAACACCTAGTCACCTTCAAGGGTGGTTTCCTGTTGCCCAAGGCGATAGAAGAGCACGCCCGTATCAAAGTTGAACGCGAAGAGGAGGAGGGGAGCCTATCGTGCAACGTCAAGCGGACCCAATAAAGTAAATCGCAACTTGTTGTCACCATGTACCACGCACACACACTAGCCCTTTGTCGTCGAGCCAGGTTGTGAAATATATAAAGGTCCATGCAATCGTGAAATTCGTGTTGTATGTATGTGTGTACATATATAGTACACCCGACCCGCCGCAGCGCAGCGCGCAGCAAATCGCGTCTATGCAGGTATTATCGTCAAGTCCGTCATATAATGTATAATAAGTAAATAGCGGCATCGTCAGTCTCTCGTCCTCAGGCCTTAGCACGTGTCCCACAGCGAGTTTTTCGGGAAGGTGTAGTTGGCGTCGGCCCAGACGGTCAGGTTGGGGTTGGTGTACGCGACGAGGTGGCTGGGGTGAGTGAAGGAAGGTTAGCACGGCGTTCACGAGAGCAGAGAAGGGGAAGCGACGCACTTGTTGATATAATCCGCGGCTAGGAAAGAGAGGAAAATTGACGTTAGCCAGGCGCGTCCACGAACGAAGCAGGGAAAACACACTCGGATAATTGGGCGGGTTGCACCCCACGCCGTTAGCGACGTCTTCACGCTGGTACACCCGGACGTAGTCGATGTACATCTTGTTCGGGAACGTCATGTGCATAAAGTCCTGGTGCTGGAAACCCGGCGACATCCCGAGATTGAAGATGATGTACTGCGCATCGTGAGCACGGATTTTCTTTCAGAGGAAGAACGAACCATCGGCTCTTCCGGAATCAAACGCTGGCCGATATCGACCGTGGTATCAGGACCGACAGCGGTGGGTGTGAGCTGCCACGACTCGGAACCACTGCTAATCCAGGTGATATACCCGTCGTCGCGATTCTTCGGATCCGACCAATACTCGATCCCGTATATCCCATAGTCCTGGTCGCTGTACACCGTCGACGGGATATACGTGAGCCCTGAAACCGCCTGCTGCGTGTTACTGCCTTTGTAGTTGTTCCACAGCGTGTTGGTCTCGTTGACGACCGTGACCGCCGGCGTGGTGTTGACGAATTGCCAGTTGTAGTTGAACGGCGCAACCTGGAAACTCTGCGAGACCTGGCCCTCGAACGGGCTCTTGCTCACATCGACCTGGGCCTCGATGATATCGATCTCGGGCGCGCCGCGGCCAACCGTGACGGAGGGGCCGGGGTGGTCTTCACCGGGACATGTGCAGGCCGACACCCGTTGCCCGGGGAGGAAGCTGAGCTCGTCGCCGTTCCCACCAGTCGCAGCTGCGGCCGGTGTGCCGTCTTTAGCCGTTTGATTTTTTAAGGTCCCAACGTCGCACGTGTCATAGGTGTACGGCCATGTTCCTTGAAGAGCTCAGTTTTCACGCCAGCTCCAAGTGAGAAAACAAACAAACCTTCGGTCGAGGCACCGTACCCCGCGCGCCCCAAGTTGCCCATCGTCCACGCGCCAGGCCAGAACCCGGGCGTCTGCGGCGAGCCAGGCAAACTGATCTTGACCTCTATATACCCCGTCGTGAAACAAAACTGAATATAGTTAGCATACGTCAAGGGAGACGAAGAAAGAGTGCACCTTGTTCCACGACTGCAGCATCCCACTCTTGAAATTGAGGTCGTGGTTGGGCGTCTCCTCGATGGTGATGACGAGCTTGCCGTTTGCGGTGGTTATTTGGCCAGGGTCGTACCACTCGAGATCGCCGGTAGGCCAGTAGTGCAGGTCGACGGCCTCCCAGTATGGGTCGTCTCCGGGGTAGAACGTGCGGCCGTCAGTCTCGAATTCGTCGGAGAAGATGAGGTTGTATTTCTTGCCGTCGCTGGTGCCTGTCCGTGAGTAGGCGTCGGTGGGGGTGTCTGCGTCAATGAGAGACGGCAGGCCGGGAAGGAAGGGAACCTGGCCGGTCGAGTTGACGCCGCCTGAGGCAGTATGAGCACAATCGAGTGGGTTCTCTCGCAGACGCACCCAAATTGAACCCCCCGAGAGTACTTCTCGTCTCTGAGAAGCTCGATATGACGGGGTAGCCCGCAAATAGCGTGACGAGGCCGCCGCAGAGGACGAAGAGGGCGGTCGCATTGGCCCAGCCACGGAGGGAGAAAAACGTCCATGTGCTGTCGTCGTTGTCGGGGTTATGGAGTGCGTCGTCTAGCTCCGGATCGGTGTCCCAGACTTGTGGTGAGAGGGAGGAAGTGTTCGATCGTGTCAACACTTCGCCGGGAACCATGGATGCGGCATTGCTGAACCTGGAGCTCGTCGTGAACGCACTGTCTCGACTTTGGGGGTACTAGAACAGAGTGAGCAAAGGAAAGAAAAAAGCCGAAGAGACTGCGCACGGAGTATGGACCGTAGCCAGCGCCGATCTCGCCTGTGGCGACGTTGCTTGCGAGTATATGGTGGCTATGAAAAGACGCGGTATTGGGTGCGGATGGAGGGACGAGGCTGGATGTGCTGGGGACGGGGGCATAACCCTGCGCGGGAGTCCGTTTCATGAGAGCAAGAGCAAAGAGTGAATGTCTATTTTTGATGCTCCTATGACGTGCGTTTCGGGCTAGTTCCCCACCGTAGAATATTTCTCAAAGAGTCAAAGTCAACTCAAAGTATTCTTAAAGACCTCTCAGTGCAGTCTTAGGAAAATAGCCACCGCAGCCCCCGAATCACGACGTTTCCGCATTGCCGGCAACTCAGCGGGCACAAATATCTTTATGGACCACAATTGTATTCGCGCTCGAAATAAATCATGTCGAAGGGTTGACCGCAACATATCCACCATCTACCACAATTTCCTGAGGCAACGTTGAGTTGGGGGAAATAAACTCAGCAAGACGAACATACTTGGCCGTTCGTATAGCATCCCGCAAGACTCGCAAGGTAAACCACCGTCCCCGCAATTTCTTGAGCCCTGGGATATGGTGAGACGCGAAGACAGAAAAACACTGGACGACGCACGTCCCAGCGCGCTCAGCAGGCACTGGCATGACGCCTTTCCCGATTTTGTTTACCATCTCCGGCGAAATCTCGTCAAACGTCATCTCAGACGCGTACACGCCGGGCGCAATCGCGTTGACGCGCACACGCGCACCCTTGAGCGCGAATTCGGTCGCCATCATCTTCGTGAGGTGCGATGCGGCAGCTTTGGCGCTGTTATACGCAAACTAAAGCAGTATAATTGTGAGGGCTGGTACGAGATACACGAAGAAGAAACGAACGTGTCCCTGCGCGACCTTGATGACACCAGAAATGCTGGTTATGTTGATTACACTCGAGGTAAATCCCGGCGTCTGGGATTCGCGCGTGCCCTTGTCGAGCAGTCCCAAGAATGCAGTTGTGACGAAAAATGTTGAGAACGTGTTGATTGCATACAACTGACCCCACTCTTCAAAAGTCTCATTATTGAATAAGGATTGACCCAGCGTTTCCGCGTCTTTCAGTTCCGGTGCTGATGGATCATCCAGGAAGTTGGACGTTGGCCCCACTTGTCCTGCACTTGAGGGCGCGGTAACAGTAAGTTCCAAGAACGCAACAGGTAGATGCTAACGCACTTGTTTACAAGAATATGCAGCTTGCCTTCCTTCTCTTGAATCAACTTTTTCACCTCTGAAATACTCTCCCGACTCGTAACGTCCATCTGAACTCTGATCGAACACAATCGGCGACCCTTTCAGAGAACGCGGGTGACGACCTACGCTATAATCTCCCCATCCTGCTTATCCCACGCAGCAACGACCTTATCGAGCACGTCCTTTCGCCGGCCAGTGATGTACACCTTCGCGCCGGCAGTGGCCAACCCGTGTGTGATCATCAAGCCGATCCCCGTCCCGCCGCCAGTGACGAGGGCCACCAGACCGGAGAGGCCGTAGACGTTCTGTAGCGCGTACAAGGAGGCCGACATGAAGGCGGAAGGCAAGAGAGTGCGAACTTCGTGCGCGTGAGCCCCTGTCCGGATCGTCCGGGCCGATCGGCTAGCCGCGGCGTCGAGGAACGAATGGCCCATGCCAGCCGTGTTCGACAAAGACAGTCTGCAGTGAGGGAAGCATCGGGTACGCCCTCATAAAACTCGTAAGGTTTGGGAAGGGGTGGCGCCGCCGCCCAGGATCGGTCAGATACAAGGATGTGAGCGCCGGAGTCGAAAGATGTGTGACCAAACGCGCGAGCTCGGGCGGGATATCACGCGTCTCGACGCGTAAATGCAGTTGAAGAAGCCATGGGAGGACGACGCGTCGCATATCTGGACGAAATGGGCCGGGAGGGCGCGCCATAGATTTCCGAGGGAAAAGAATCTTGAGCTCCTGCAATCTTTTGCATACGGAGAGCATGTACAAGAGCTCGGCCACCGCGTCGTCGCCGGCAGAGAAACCGTGGTGCGTATAGTCCAGGAATGTGAGGTTTTGAAACAACGACGGCAGCCATGTGAGTCTCAATCCGTCTACTGTCAGACGGCGAAGTTTGGGTGTGCAACCAGAAAAGAGGCAGAATTCCTTCGTGTCATCGTTTGCCCGATAAACCACAGTAAGTTCCTCCAGTAACGGGGCCCTTCCCCGCCTTTTCACGAGATCGTGGCAGCAGCCGGATAATGCTGCGTTGGCCAGGAATGGTTCGTAGTCGGAAAGATAAATCGTGAGCGATCTCCACCGTCGTACGAATGGCGCCACAAGATGCATGCACAACTGAACGGTGTGTATGTCAAGGACGCTGCGGCACAGGTTGCACCGGCACGATTGGTGCGCCACGGCAAGAGTTGCACGTCAAGGCTACACGCTTTTGCGCGGTATATCCGCTCTCTCCACATCTGCTGTTGCGGGCCAAGGGAGATACGGCGCCAGAGAGACGGCGTGTGCAGGGCGATTGAGCGCCAGGTCCGGCAGACTTGCGAGACTCTGATCGCGAAATGTTCGTCGTCTTCCGCGCCCAGGACAAAAAAGCACGCGATGAGTTCGGCGGGGAGTCGGTGAATGAAATGAACACGCGTCGGCGGTGCGCGCCATCGAGAGCGCTCCTGACCATACGGAGAATACGCGTTGCTCTTAGGTGGAAAACTAGTTAGAGTCAGCACTTATTGTAAAAACGCGGTTAAGGAGCTCACAGAGAGTTCAATTTGTTAACAGCCTTGGTCGTAAACGAGTGGAGGGTTCGTCGCAGAGGGGATCTAGAGGACATGGTGTGAAATTGAAGAGCACGGCTCTCCATTCCTATAAGTATGACAACACAATGTAATCAAACGGGAGAGATTGCTTTCAGAGTAAGCCCGAATAGCCATATGAGCCACATGAACGCAGCTCGGAGAACAAAAAGCATGGCAAGACGGATCCAAACGAGCGGCGAACAACTGGCGCCGAGAATGGAGACCTCAGTGAAAGTGGCAGTGTTCGAGGTGCAGTCTTGTGAGCCTTGCTATGGGATCCCAAGGACCTCTTTGTGCCCCCTAGGGCCCTCTTCCTTGCCTATAGCGCATCCAAGTCGACCGTGTTCGTATTTGTGGCGCACCAATTTGTGGTGGATTTGTCGCGACAGGGAACGCATCAAGGTGGACTTCCTTTTCGGGAGCACTTCCGAATCACTGCGTCCATGGACGAATCCCAGAGCCTCGATGCTTTGGCCAATGTCCTGGAAGAGCTCGAACGGAAGCCCTTGGATTTGGCACTACATGCGACGCACATTCGTCTGACGCAGTCGTTGGAGGGCATGCAGGAGGAAGCCGTGTCCGCCATGGAGTTGATGACCTCGTTTTTCGCTGCGGGAGAGGAAGTCTGGCTCGCTCTACTCAAGGCGAAGGAGGAGGCAGTCAACCTCGACACTGTGAATGGCGTCGAAGAGCTTCTTGCACTATACACGCGCGCCGAAGGGGATTATTTGTGTGAGTGTGCAAAACCTGGTCTACGTAGTGCCACATAGCGCTACGCAGATGGTACCCCTTCTACAGTGAGGGTCTGGGTTTTTGCAATAACAAACTGACTAGAATTTCAGCGATTCCTATACTCAAGAAACATATCGAGTTCATCCTTGCCCGTTTCGAACACTATTCAGAAACACCAAAGCCACAAGAGCTGGGAGAACTCTTCTCAGTCGACTGGACTCGGGCCGCGCTTAGCCAAGTCGTCGACAAGGGCATCTGGCATCTGACCAAGGTATGTAGTCGCGGTAAATGTGTTCGTGATCTCATTCTTAGCAGGGTAACTTACTTTGGGACCAACTACGCGACTGGGAACTCGAGATTTTGGCCGCTGCGCCCGACGGAGAAGAAAAGTGCGTTTTCAACTAAAATATTGATGTCTCTCTAATATCACGAAGACTTCAAGTGATCGCTCATGTCGATGAATTCCTTCTGGCGCGTCTTGGCCAACCCCATGCCAGTATGTGTTGGATTGCCTTTGTTTTCCGCGTCTCTAACCTGTGTTTCAGACTCTGAAGAGACCATGCAAGCCTACTCTTCGTTCACGAGCAACTTCAAGCCTTCCGCGGACTATGAATCCCTCCTCGTCAAAGCGTCAAAAGTTCGGAACCAGGCAGCCAAGGGCTTCCAGCGTCGAGAGACTTGGGAATCTTCACTGGACTCTGCCACCCCAGACACTTACGCCCTGTACATTGCGTCCGAACGCCGTGCCAAGAGCCCGAGTTATCCCATCGTGAGCACGCTGTACGAGCGCGCCATCGCAGACGTTGCCAAGCGGCGATTCTCCGGCGAACGAGGGGCGGAGGAGGCGCTCCGAGTGTTTTGGTCTGGTTATTGCGATACCGCAGTGAGTCTGCTTCGTTTCTCTGCCTCGATCCTTCTGATTGTTCCGCGCAGCGCACCTTGGAAGCAAGAACCGACGTGGAGCTGGGTATATTCCATCGAGCGGTGCGCAGCGTCCCTGGATCGGGCGAAGTCTGGGCGCGGTATATCCGCTGTCTTGTAAGTCTGCCGTCGTCGTTAAATGCCTACCTCATGTCACCGCCAGGAACGCGCGGAAGACCAAGGCGAAGCGTCAGTTCAAAGCATCTCAGGTATGTCTCCCCTTTGAAGCCTCGACGATAGCTAAACGGTGCGGTAGACATCTATGACAAAGCGCTCAGTACGAACCTACTTCAGTCGGATGTCGAGCAGCTCGTCCCTGTGCTTTTGGCGCGTGCGGGGTACGACAAGCGGCGGTTTGAGGGTAGTGATGGGGGTAAGTGTCCCTTCTTCTCTCCGATGACGGACTGTTGAAATCGTAGCAGACGAAGATCGTTTCGTGACCTTGGTTGCTGCGCTGGAGACTGGTATCGCGTTGGTGCACAAAGGTATGTGAGGCTTTCCCGCCCTCGTCTCAGGCTCACGCTCCCCAGCTTCTCCGACAGGCGACGCGCGCCTCCGTTTGGAAAAGTATCTTGCTTCTGTGGTCAGTCGTCCCCACCGCCATCCTCGATATGATATTCAATCCTCTCGCAGTACTCGAACGCAAACATGCCCGACAGCGGCATCGAAGTCTGGAGTACCGCGGCCAAACACTACAAGACGAGCTACACGGCGTGGATTGCGTACACCGATGCCCTCATGTGCGTTCATTCCTCCCTTTCGCGCGTAGCAGCGCAATTGAACTCACACCTTAGCAAAAATGGTCAGTTCGACAAGGCGCGGAAGACGTTCGTGGACCTGCACCTGAAGAACTTGGACTGGCCCGAGGCCGTCTGGGAGGCGTGGCTCGCGTTCGAGCACCTCCATGGATCGGTGCAGCAGATTGAGGCGGCGGGAGATAAAATCGAAAAGGCGCAGGTTGTGGTCAATACCCGGCGGGCAAAGGTAACCGAAACACTGTCTACTGATCTTGCATCTGCTCATTCATTTCGATGCATAGGCTGCGGAAAAACAGGCAGCGCAATATTCAAAACAAGCGGCACAATATTCAGCGGAACAGATGGCGTCGGTGCCTGTGACGGAGGCTCCTGTGCCCGAAATCAGCCCCGCGGAGCCTATGGATGTCGATTCCGGTCCTCGTGGAACGAAGCGCTCTGCAGAGGACGGCGAGTCGGAGGAGGGACACAAAAAAGCGAGGATTGGTATTTCTTTTCGCCCCTATTGTGTGGCTGTGTATTTACGTGAATTTGGCAGACGCGAAACCTGCGACGACGCTGAAGAGGTGAGCTCTCGTTTTTATTTGTTGATAGTGTTGCTGATTTTTTTCCAGGGACCGAGAAAACAGTACAGTCTTTGTTGCTAATCTCCCTGCTGGTGTCACGGAGGAAGAGTTGGTCGCGCTCTTCAAGGATGTGAGTGATCTTGACCTTGTCTCTCGAAATACTGACATCTTCGCAGTGCGGGAAAGTCCGTGAGGTGAAGATCACCGAACTATCCGGTGCTATCGTTGCGACGGTCGAGTTTTTCGAACGAGTGAGCTTTCCCGAACGATCTCATTGGACTCCGCCGTCTGACTCGTTGTAGGACAGCGTTCCTGGGGCTCTCACCAAGGACAAGAAACGACTGCGAGACCAGGAGATTGCCGTACATCTTGCTTGGAAGTCCACTTTATATGTCACCAACTTCCCTGAAAGCGCGGACGACGCGTCGATGCGGGAGCTCTTTGGCCAGGTTAGTCCACTTTCTCTCCATCCACTTCGTTCTCGACTCAAGGTTGGATCATCAGTATGGTATACTGTTCGATGTTCGGTGGCCAAGCAAGAAGTTCAAAAACACGAGGCGGTTTTGTTATGTGCAGTTCACCTCGCCGTCCTCGGCGCAAAGCGCGCTCGAGATGCACGGTCGCGAGTTAGAGCCCGGGTTGGATCTCAATGTCCTTATATCCAACCCGGACCGCAAGAAAGAGCGGACGGATCAGGACGCGAATGAGAGGGAGATCTACGTCGCGGGATTGAGTAAGTTCACTACGAAGGTGGATTTGCAGAAGCTCTTCAAGACCGTATGTCGCTTGCTTCATTCTCAACTCCGCCTACTCATCATTTGGTCAGTATGGGGCCGTCAAAGATGTGCGGATGGCGATGGACAAGGACGAGCATTCGAGGGGCTTTGCGTTTGTCGAGTTTGAGGATGAGGTATTAACCACAATGTGTCTCCGGGATTGCTGCTGATACTGGATACGCAGAACTCCGCTCAGGCTGCCCTCAATGCCAACAACCAGGAGCTGAAAAAGCGCCGCATCGCCGTGACGTTGGCCGACTCGCGCGCAAAGGCGAGGAATAGGTCTCTATCTTCCTCATCAATCAAAATTCATATCGTGTTGACGCCCGAGTCGTAGGAACGTCGAGACAGATAGTGGCCTGGGGAAAAAAGCCGACGCGCGCAGTCGCTCGGTGCGCGTGCGCAATCTTCCTGTTGGAACGCAGGAAGGGCTACTCCAGCAAGCCCTCGAGAAGATTGCGAAAGTCAAGCGTGTGGAAGTGTTTGTCGATCTGAATGAGGCGGTGGTGGAGCTGGACAACGCGGCGGTTCGTTTTCCTTCCATTTCAGAGGCGCTGACTGTGTCTGACTGTCATCGCAGGAGGCGAGTAAACTGCTGCTACGCCCTGAGCCGGTGACCTTCAACGGGAACACGCTGAAGCTGTCGGAGGAGAGTACTGACAAGGCGGCATTGAAGAGCGAGGGCCTCTTTGTACCGCGGGCAGCCAAACCGAGGGCTGGATTGGGGCATCGTAAAGCGGTTCCGCGGTCGGCTGCGGCGGCTCCTGTTGCGAGTGGATCCCGACCTGCTGCTCCCCCTCAGGTTGGCAAGGGGCAGGATGATTTCAGAAAAATGCTTGGTTGACAATTTGTGCTCAAAATTTTGAATCAGCCAGATAATGTACTCCATTGCGGTTAGTATACAAGTGCATTGTACAACAGAACTCTACGGCTTTCACTCTACGACTTTCCGGCCAATAATCTGACACCCTCGCCGTCTGCTACAGCAATTAACTGAGAACGTCCGGTCTTGGCCAGTACTGCGATGGCCTTCTTCAGCAGGTTAATTGGAATATCGGATAGCGGAGACGGTATAGGTGGGTCCGTGATCTCGTAGAATGTTAGTATCGTGTTCAATTGGCCCGTTGAGATAGCCTGAAAAACAATGAGGACATGATTGAATTCGAGGGATTCGAGAACGTACCCAGCCGTGCAAAACTTCGGCCCATTCTTCGGGTAATCTCCAGTAGAGTAGAACCGAACGGGTCTGTCCTGGGGGGTCGTATGTAGCCAAGTTTTTAGATACCATCGATGCAAGGATCGTGGAGAGATATGAAGGCAATAATTTGCCTTTGAATAATTAGTTAGACTCGGCGGATAGCCTGCAGAACTATTGACGTACGATTTATCCGCTCGTTTCGCAACACTTCAACCCACTCGCTGTCCGCCGCCTCAGTGTCCTCCACTCGCAACACAAATAGTTTCCGGTGCCGTGCATATGCGAGGAGAAGTGTAGTCCATTGCTCAGTTACCGTCGCATTTGTGCCTGGGTGAGGTTGCTGTCTGCGAATACCGACGTACAGCAGATGCCCGGGACGGTGAGACGAAAAACTGACGTGAAGAAGGGCGGCGCAGAGTGTACGGAAGGAAGCAGGAAACCTGGCCAAAATTACGATCCGAGCCTGAAAGAAGTCAACCCGGCTGACCTGTCGGTGTGGTGAATGCGGAGAGGGACATTTGTCGACCGCCGGCCGACAGATCCTGTTCTAACGCGAAATCTGTGGTGGAGGAGGAGAGCAAGCCGCAATTTACCCGATTAGGACGACTTTGGCAATCTTTCATATTACCCTCACGACTGCACGCAATACGGTTCGCATGCGCGAACCGCCTCTAGGATTGGCTGAAGTGTTCTGCTCCCTTGAAAAGTCTTGTATGCGGCCGGCCCGAAGAGGGGTCGGACCGTCCCCTCAACGCCTTTTAACGCGCCGGACCGCCATGAGATGCACGAGAGGTCTTCGTGGCCTCCCCTCGTCACCTGTTCTATCCTGGGTCGCGAGAGAAGAACTATGGAGGTCGGATGACGCGCCACCCGAGTATAAACCGCTCTCGTTCTGTTGTCGCACAATTTGAACGGCGCCATGTTCGTTCGACTGCTCGCTCCACTGCTGCTTGCCGTTTCAGGCTGTTTCGCCGCTTTCCATGAGCGTTCCTCAGTGATACGTCGAAACTCGACGGGATTGACCGACGCCGTGACCTGGGATCCGCATTCGCTCTTCATACAGGGACAACGAGTGTTCATCCTCTCTGCTGAAATTCACCCGTGGCGACTCCCAGGAAACCCGGACTTGTGGGCGGATGTTTTCCAAAAAATTAAAGCGAATGGATTCAACACGGTATATTTCAGTCGTCTTTTTCCTTGCTCAAACGAGGAACTGCGGAACAGGTCTCGTTCTATGTCAATTGGGCTCTTCATTTTCCGACGCCAGACACCAACGGCGGCGAGGGTATGCTACCTTAACTTCTTCAAGGTCGATTTCCGTCCTCAAATCACTTCCATGTTAGGCGACTTTGAAGCGGGCACATACCGCGACATCGAGCTGTTCATTCAAGAGGCTAAAAATGCGGGACTCTGGATGATCGCCAGACCTGGACCCTACATCAGTCGGTCGTGAACTTGAAATATTTTCTTGGATACAAATCCTCTTTTGGTAGACGGGGAAACGACAGGCGGCGGATTTCCGGGTTGGGTTGGCAACATCGCAGGTGTGTTGAGCCGCGTTCCCTCGAGCAGTGGACCCAACGACGAGCCAGGCTCCCTCCGCACAAACAACCCAAACTACACCCAAGGTGCGTGTTCTGTTTCAGCAGAACACTGCAATTGAGCGTCAAAAAAAAGCATGGACTCCCTACCTGACCGCCATTTCGAAGATCATCGCAAGAAACCAAATCACGAACGGCGGTCCTAGTAATTTTCTTTTTGCGTCCGCTTCTATTTCGCCGTAACTTGTTCGCAGTTATCCTTGTTCAGGCGGAGGTACTCGCGACTTCGTTCACGTCTGAGACCCGGCCTAATTATATACATTCAGAATGAATTTAGTGCAGGAGCGACCCAAAGCCCATATATGCAAGCTGTGATTAATACTTATCGAGCCAACGGGATCGTTATACGTCGGTGCCCACTCGTACGCAGAATTCCCCGCATTAACTGAATGCTGCAGCGATCACCCACAACGACCAGCACGCGGGCGCGGCAGGGTTTGTCGGTTCGTGTGCACTGTTATCAGATGGCTCACGGACCTTGCAGGAACTTCTCGCCCGACTTGGGTGGCGAGGGCGCAGTGAATATCTATTGCGGGGACAGTTACCCTCAAGGTTTTCTTTTCTTTTCTGCCACAAAACCGATGCATGAACAACTTATTCCTCTTCCTTACAGGTGCCAACAGCTGGGCCCAGGTTCAGGCCGTTTATTACTCCAACCACATAGCAGTAGCGCCGTCAAATCCTCTCTGTCTAGCTGAGGCAAGCGACAGCTTATCAAAAATAACCACCGCTGACAGACATAGTTTGGAGGAGGCTTTCTGCTGAACTGGGGAGGAGTGTCATTCGGCGGCACGGGATACGAAAAATACAGCAAGTGATCTGTCCCGAATGATCGCAAGAGTCCTGACATTTTTACCACCAAGGCATCAACCCTGGTTTAACGAACGCCGACTATGGTATGATTTTCTTTGGATTTGCCGTGCCAAAATAACGATAAACACTTGGTAGAAAATGTGTTCTACAAGGACACTTAGTGAGCCTCTTGAGTCGTGCTTATTTCCAGAAGCTCAACCTCTCGCGAAGTTCACAAACAGCAACCATACTCAGTTCGTTGGTTGCAATCATTCGAAGTCCCTGATTCCGATTCTCCTCGCAGATATCTACAGTGAGTGCCTCGCTTCAAAGATATGATTCAGGTTGACCGAGGCCGCTTAGTGCTTTTCGGCGGAACCAACTGGGGCGGAACTGCTGCACCAGTGTCGTATACTTCATATGTCAGTTTTGCTACATGAGTTTCGAGATGATCGCTGACCAAATTACCAGGACTATGGCGGAGGTAAGTTTTGCCGCATGAGCTGCGAGGTAATCGCCGACAATTACCAGGGATTAACGAGAATCGTGTCACTGGACCAAAAATGAACGAAATGAGACTTCAAGGCGAGTAGCGTCGCGCAGTCAGGACTCGAATTGCTGAGCTTTTGTCCCAGGCTTATTCCTCCGCGTCTCACGCGACTTGCTTGCTGCGAATCTTTTGGCGAATGGAACGAATTACACGACTTCAGCGTTGATCCACACCGCGGAACTAAGGAACCTTGGCACCGGGGCAGGATTTTATTTCACTCGCCATGACAGCTCCGTGTGCGTACTCGAAAAAAATCTCGCCGGTTCCCTTCGGCCGACACTGCTTTGCCATTTTGGGCATCTCGCGATTTTCGGCCGAACATAACTATCGGTCCAATCCTCAGTTTTTCTGACTTTCAACAGGTCCACGGCATTAACCACAACACAAATAACCGTCACAACTTCCATCGGCTCACTCTTGATTCCTCAAACTGGAGTTTTGACCTTTAACGGGCGTGAAGCAAAGGTTTCTGTGTTCAACATGTCGGAAAGGCTCTCCGTTGACCTTCCGCAGATATTAGTGACCGACTACGTGTTTGGAGAAAGTAATACCAATGTCCTCTATTCGACGGCCGAGTAAGTCATGCTTGTCTCTATTCCAATGGATCTAACTCAAAACTAGGATTATGACCTGGACGACGTGAGTCCACTGCCACTATTTCGATTTCGTTCTTATTCTGCATTAGCATCGACAAAACCGACTACATCATTCTTTACGCGCCGTCCGGACAAACAGGAGAGACCTCTTTCGTCTTCAGTTCGGCCCCCAACGTAGACCTCGCCGGTGTCTCTGGGGTCTCCTCGACCTTCTCCAACGGCACCCTTGTCCTGAACTACTCGGTGAATGGGTCTGCATTTGTCCCGATTACACTGGGTACAACCAGTATCGTCGCTGTGATTCTGGACAAGCCAACCGCAAACCAGTGGCATGCCCCTGTCATAGCTGGCTCAGGAACGTTTGGAAACTTTTTCTCCATCGGCTCGAACCAGACGTCCGTCCCTCGGCTTCGTACAGAACCACTTCTAATATGCATATACAGAGTCCTTGTCTCGGGTCCTTATGTCCTTCGTGCAGCAGCCATACTCAAAAACACACTATCCTTGGTCAGATTTTTGCTTCGTCGACTTTCTTGACCCAATTGACCAATGAACCAGACCGGCGATTTGAACGGAACGACCGCGATCGAAGTAGTTGCACCAAAGGCTGTCACTACGATCCTATGGAACAATGCACCGGTCCGAATCACGAAGACCGCGCGCGGATCCATCACTGGTCAAGTTGGCAACGAGAAGACCGTCGAACTCCCGACTTTGGCCAACTGGAAGGTATCTGGGAGGTAACACTGCATCCACATTTCACCCAACATGTGACTGAGGTCCTTCGTAGTCTTCCTGAGATTGATCCTGATTTCGATGATTCGGCCTTTACCCTCGCTGATTTGACGACCACGAATGTGCGGTTCTTGTCCAAGTTCCATGAATGCTTCTGACTGTCTCCTCTCCAGTACACGAACCTCCCCCCATTGGCCGGGAGGCAGGTCCTTTATTCGCAACAATATGGGTAAGGAAGTCTCATCGCCAAACCTCTAGCTTACTCAATGCAATCGACGAGCAGATTCTATGGAAACAACCTTATATTCCGTGGTCGTTTCACCGCCTCTGGTGAAGAAACTGCCGTCAATTTAACTGTGCAATATGGATTTGCGGGGGGCTACTCTACATGGCTCAACGGCGTTTTCTTGGGATCCAGCCAGGGTTCAGCGACAATAAGTCTGTCCACCGACTCATGGCCAATTCCCGCTGGAGCTCTGAAAATCAACGAAACCAATATTCTCGTCGTGTTCCAGGGTGCGTGCGATTGTCCGTGAAATATTCACTCCTCATCTCTGGACTTGCAGACCACATGGGGTATCTATGATCTCCTTTTCAAATCCTCGAGTGTTCTGACATTTCCGTTCGTGCATAGAATTACCGAGACAAACAGTATGACGTGCCTTTCCCGAGATTTGATATTCGTCTCATTGCTTATACAGCTAATGGTGGGAAGGAGCCTCGCGGAATCCGAGGGTACGCTCTCGTCGGAGGGAATACGACATTCGATTCTTGGAGGCTGCAAGGAAACCTGGTTGGTCTGAGAACCGTCCAGGCTTCTTCATTAATATATTTTTTGTCTCCAGGGCGGCGCGGCGAATGCACCCGATACTTTTAGGGGATACCTGAATGAAGGCGCACTGTGGGCGGAAAGAATTGGCGCCCACCTCCCTGGGTTCCCCGACTCCAGCTGGGCCTCGGGATCACCGCTGTCCGGCGTTTCCAAAGCCGGTATCAATTTCTATAGGACCACTTTCGAGCTGCCTGTATCGGTCGGCACCGATGCTCCTGTCCGGCTTTCAGTGACCCGAAGCAACGATACAACAGTATCGAACTTCCGGCTGCAATTCTACTTGAACGGCTGGCAAATGGGCAAATATGTTAACAGTATAGGGTGAGTGTGCGGAGCCGGTATTGAACATCAGACTGAAACGAGTTTTAAAGTCCTCAAACGATATTCGTCTTGCCGGCGAGGTAGGTGAACACATGGTTTCCACATGGATACAATTCACGCGTTCGTTTAGTATTTTGCGGCGACAGTCGACAAATACTCTCGGAGTGTCGGTGTGGGCTATGGATGAGACGGGGGCGGTATTGGAGGGTCTTGAGCTCATTTCAGATGGAGTCTTCTCCACTTCTCTGCGGTTCTCCGATTATGTTACACCCGATTTTGCAGCTCAAGAGGACTTGCGGGTTCCCGGTCAATTCATCGAGCCAATGTAGCGACTTTTATTTCAACAGGCCATTGATGTTGAGAATTCTACACTGTTTCCTTTTGTTGCATGACCGAGCTATTTGACAGAGAAGGTATTCTAGCCACTGTGCTGCACAGAGCTATGTTGAGATAACCGACCTAGATGGCTTAGCGGTTCAGGCAATAAACTGCCGTTGCGGAGGCCATCGGTCAGTGATCGCGGAGCCTAAAAATGGAGAAGGCGAAGAGATGCGCAAAAAATGTTCGTAAATGCTGCTCAGCTTCGCGCCCGAAGGGGTTTTCCTGGCCCGTTCACAAGAGAGGAGGACGCTTCCACGGTTGTGGAACGCAAGAAGCCTTGGGAGAATGGCTCGGGTCCTTGTGAGCGCGTCTCCGTCAAGTTGATCTTTTCGTCGCGACAAATGGTCGTCTGCTTGCTCCGCGCGGTGTGTAATTCAGTCCAGGATGCAACGACGAGGATATGGATTCGACTGGCAGCGCCGCGAAATTAAGCACCTCATACATGCCACCCCACAAATGCGACTGAGGGAGCAGTGTTCGCCCTAAAGGCCTTTATGGCAGGTCGGAATTTGGCAAAGGCCTTGCAAAGGGCAAAGGCTTTGGCCAAAGGGCACGGCAAAGGCCTTTGATCAAATTCCCACGCGGTCCAACAACGGCAATTTTATTCGTGTTAAACACCATTTCTATGCACGGTACTCTTCATCTAAGTCTATTTCCACACTAGTCTATATTCGTTTGATGGGTTGACACCGTGGGTCGCGTTTCCGCCTCACGTGCACACCAAACAGCACCACATTGCGGACATTTCAACGTGTAAAGAGGGATGGAAAAATACCTCAGTGGTTTTGAGATATCAGTAAGGGGTGAGGTCACACTCTCACCCTTTTGTGAGCAAATTGAAGACTACACCAGTCCATAGAAGCTTTGAAGACTTTCTCAGGTGTGAGAGAATGCCGTAAAAAGACCCTCCCAAAGAGGAAGGTCTTGCCTGATTGGGAATCCGCGCTTGCGAAGGTCGACCTACGGTATTTGATGCGCGAATGAAATCAGACCATAACTAGTTTTTTTCCCACTCTCCACCAAAAAAAAAAAAAACTCTAGTTATGGTCTGACTAGGGAGACTATTTCCACACCCCATCATCTGGAATGTCATCCTCAGCAGCATTAACCAGCACATCCTTCATTATTTTCCTCCTCTTTCATGACCCTCGTGTTGCCTTTGTGAACGGTTTGTGTCATATGCTTTTTAACATGCCCCTTGCAGTGGGTTCTCCAGTGGGGTTTATTCTCTTTGACCATGAAAAAACTCCCTTAGCAGGTTCAAGTCTGTAGTTTGTTATGCCGGAGGAAGGAAAAGTGAAAAAATCAAAATAACAAATCAAAATGACGTGGGTTACACGTGATGGTCAAAGGCTTTGGCAAAGGGCAAAATTTTGAGCGAAATCCCCAAAGGCCTTTGCAAAGGCCCCTCAAAGGCCTTTGACTGACAAAGGCCTTTGCCCTTTGGGCGAACACTGTGAGGGAGTGAAGAGTCGACGACATCGTGGGAAACGTATGCAACAGTGATGGTTGATTGACCATGAGGCTACTCAACGCCAGCAGCCAAAAAAGGAAGCGACAGAGAAAAGGTGTATTTTTAGCAGTAGTCTTGAGGAAAAAGGTAAGCCAGCATGCACGAAAACTGCCACGTTAGTAGTTACGATCACGAGATGTGCTCGACGCGACGCGTCTTCAACAACGCGCTATGTCATAAACCAAATATCCCGAAACATCGACGGGTATAAAAGCGGTGCGTCGCGAGTTTGTCACTCGTCACACTGTCCCTCTTCCCACTTCCATCCCGTCTTTCCATCCCCCTTCCTCCCTTCTCTCCGGCTCGAAGCACTTCAACACATCGTTATTGCATTCAAGGTGGTACTCCGTTCTATTTCTATCGGGTCCTTATAGGGTGTCGAACGTGTGTGGTGGGCCGACCGCCATGTCGTCTGCGCTTCAATACGACAGCGACCTTGCATCCAGACGCCGTGCCCATTGACGGCGATCCCTGGTTGTTGTTCGTGCGCATTCTTCAGGTCGATTGCCCTTCCCGTCCGCTTTTGTTGCTTGGTGCACACCGTTCCTCTTCGTCGCGGTGCTCCAGGACAGGGTATCGAGGCGTGCGGGATTAGCTCTCCTGGATCACGGAATATTTGGGAATCTACCCACTGGCTCTGCAGTTTCTTGGTTGGCCAGTGACTGACAGAGCATCATTTACAGGTTTTCTCAATCTCCGAGTCAACACTCGCTCTGCAGTTCGACCCCACTTTTGATCCCTCATCGTGTCTCAACTCGATCTTCGGTCGTAATCTTCTTGCCGATGGACTTCATGTATCGCGGTTTGGATGTCATTTCTAGCAGTGAATGTTGTTGTTCTTGACGTTAGATCCCCAACGCGGCCCTTCGAGCCAAAGAACTTCCCTGTAATATAACTTCTCCGATAGTAGCAGCCAAAGAGGGTCGGCCTGTGCACTTGAACCTCAGCGAGTGAGGCCGCCGCGCCCCGGCCCGGCGGAAGTTGGCCGGGAGTGCCAAACAAGTCCAACTCACGGCTCGGCTTCATTCGCTCTCGAGAACCTCTTTACCTGTGAGGCCATGCAATTCGCTTCCAACGCTTGAATCCATGTGGAAGCCGGGTGGATACTCGTTGTCTTTTTCAGAGATTTCGGTACGACTCCACGTCACTCAAGGGCCTTTCCACTTAATTGCGCTTCGCTCCTGTAACGGCGCCTAACCATGGAAAAATTTGCTACACTAGAGCCCGTTAGGCTATATAATTCGGCCACAACCACCGGCGCACGGCTTCTCTCTCGCCAGCAGCCCAGGACACCTGCAACTCCGCCGTTAATCGGACGTCTACCTTCGGATCTGCACCTCCTCATCCTCTCGTACCTGCCCGTGCCCGATTTCCCTGCGTATGCCAGATGTACCCACGCGACTGCGGGTCTCAGCCGCTCGGAGGGAATCTGGGAGCCTCGGTGTCGTCCACATGTCCCAATTTGCTTCTCTCTAGGTTTGAATTCTGTTCGCATTTTCAATATCGGCGCCTCGTCCAATTACTTGGTGCTCACCTCGCTATTTGAATCGTCAAAGCCTTTTGTCTCTATAGAAGGACCCAAGGTCCCTAATTACTTGACCGAAGCCATCCGCTACCGTCATTCCACCACCAATCCACTTCGGCAGCTTAGCACGAATGGACGCCGACCCATACCGCTGGTCGAGCAAAATCAACGCGGCCCAGTCCCCCCGGTGGCGAATTGCTCGACCTAATAGATTTTTTAGCCCCGCCAAAACATGGAAAATAGACCAATCCACCGATACTCTGATTGACCGCGTTCATGCACAAATTCTCGTATAGCTCCGCGGCGGCATCCTTCTGGCCGGGTGGCCGTTTAATTCCTCGCTTTTCTTCCAATTGCTTCACATATTTCATGCGCTCTCTTAGCTCTGGTGAACCCAGGTTAGCGAATGGAAGTCCGACGATGACCACAGCTCGCGCCAGATCATCTGCGAAATTGAGCCCTTCGGATAGTTTCGCCCCGATAACAGCGAAGAGGAGGCCGCCTCCGCGTTTGACCTGCAGAAATGCAGCTCGAAGCAAACTTGCGATGTTGAAGCTTACCGACGATTCGGTGTTGCTGTCCCCATGGACGGCAGCGGAGTAATCTTGTAAGACCTGGTCAACTTGGGTTGCCTGCTCAGGTTCAAAGAAAACCTAAGAACGGTTACGAGTATTCAATCTAGGTGATTGTTCCATTACCTTCTTCTTCCCCTCAAACCTGCCAAGTGCTCCACTTTTCTGCCACGCCGCCTTGGCGGTATTGAGGAAGTGATAGGATGGAAAGAAGACGATCATCCCATGGGGCACCAGCGATGCAAAATTAAGCAATATCTGGCCGAGTTCTCCGATCTAGCAACAGTCAGTGGGGTATAATATCCAGACGTTAACTTACCACCGCCTCGTCTCCCTGCTTCCCGGCTTTGTATTCCACCTCTGCTCCACGAGGGCCTTTGCTGACAACAATCGTCCGGAGATTAGACTCCGGGATAATGTGCCCGCACGAAAAACTTGTGATTTTCTCTGATGGAAGTTGAGTAAATAGCTGGTTGATAACGTCCGATATCTGCGTGAAAATAATAATAATCAAATTTCAGGCGGCTACGTCTACGTTATAGCTCACCGGAGACATTGTCCCTCCTGCCAATATAACCGACCTGGCGGCTTCAACGACTTCCAAGAAATGGGGGGCAGGATTCAGGAGTTGGTATTTCATTTCAACGTCTTCTTGCCCAGAGTGAGTGCGTACGAGAGACAAAGTGAGTCGTCCATCTTTGGGGTGTGAGCTCTTGAAGGGACGGAAATAAGGACGCCTACCGTCATTCGTGCCGGTCAACGCTAGCAAGAATGCTTCGACAGCGTGCAATGGTGGGACTGCGCCTCGTCGTGGACGGAGCTTAGGGTCTAAACCAGAAATCAGAGGAGAGGCCTTGCATAAATCAAACAATGTTGCCTTGTTTTTCTGCTTCCTTGTCTGAGTAACCTGAAACCTTTCGTGCAATCTGTGCAATACATTAATTGAAGCAACAAGGTAAAGAGACGGGTTCTTTCTCACCTTACTCGATTTCAAGTACGCTTCGATCTCTAACAAGTTTATCCCTGCAACCTTTCGACCCAGACGATCTAGTAAGTCGGCAACAGTCATTACTTCGGCTTTGCAATCCGCCTTTGCATTCTTTTCTTTCCACTCCAAAGCATATTTTTGAAGGCCATCCAAAAACATTACCAGTCGCTTCAAATGAAGCATATTGGTGGGAGAGAGCTTGGCGCGGAATTTGGCGACATATATGCACACTTGCTGGAACGACGTGGAAAGGGTCGAAAACGGAAGCCGGGCGGTAGACAGGGAAAGAAGGGTAGGTATGAGATCTGCCAGATTTAGTATCGCCAGCGAGGGCCGCGTACGAGTCGACGTACTATGCGCTTCGTCAATAATGACAATCTGATCAGTTAAATCGATTCCAAGGGCCTCCCGAGCGGTCTTCTGTAGTAGGAGATTGTATGGCAGCGTAATGAGCTGCAAGGTCAGTGTTAGGGAAAGCAGTTTTGCGAACCGTGAAGGAGACGCGCCTCTGCTTGTGGAATTGCCCGCCTTGACCCGAAATAGGGACAAGTATGAGCTAGACGGCCGACAGTGGCCAAATCTTCAATGTCTTTGGGTGAAGCCTAAGTCTTGTTTCAGCCACGACGCAGACAAGACTGTAGATCCTCGAAATACCAAGATCTGGTCTCGAAAGTCCAGCATTTGGGTGTTTTCTCCAATTGGCGGCAGATATTGGCATCTTTTATCGCCTTTTTCTTGTATGGAACGAGATTAAAAACGATAATTCGAAGCGGAGCGGAAACTTACCTGCGATGAGCTCGCGACACCCTTCATCCAGATCCTTGCTCTTTGAGCGCACCATGTCATTGATGCACAGCTGTTTGCGGGATCCTAGGGACACAGTCCGGGAATAGACCACGGGCATGTCGTCCTCTTCATCGGGAGCCGCGCGTTTCCGGGAAATACCAGCTGAGGAGTCGCAGAAGGTCGACGGGACTGCGGGCACGACGGGTATAAGCTTGAGTCGCCGGAGCTCAGGAAGAATTTGCGCGAGCTGGGAGTGCGTCCTGGAGGCGTAGTATATCTTTGTGCACGTGGGCTCGTCTTCTTGGTCGAAAAAACTGTTTTTCGACACACCCTTCTCCACTCTAAAGGCTCGCTATGAGAACACTTATGGGACCAGGATAAGATGCTAACCGCGCCATGAGCGCGCGCACCGCCGGAGAAATGTTATCTTCTTCGTCCTCCGGGGATTCAGGGAGAAATATATCATCGGGGTCCTGGAAATCTAGCCCAGGTGATGTATCAAGTTTCTGGCGCCTGGTGAGATTGCGTTCTCGTAGGAAAGATCTCATACGCACCGCCTTCTTGTGCACTCGCGACCGAGCCATTCTCTTCATTGCCTCCTCCTTCTTTCTGGCCTCTCTCAGACGCTCCTCGTACTCCCGTTCCTCGGCCTCTAGTTCCCGCGCACGGCGTTCCCTAGTCTGCGCCAAGACCCAATCACGTCCAGCTGAAGCAGAAAAAATTGCATTTTGATTCAGACGACTATTATGCCACCCACCATCTGTCTCCGTCCCGAGAGCGTCTAAGATGCCCTTCTTCGCCCGATTTTTCTCGTCGGTCAACCAGGTGAGACTCGCGCATAAGAGACTGAGCGTTTTTCCCTGGAGATAGTTAAAACACGACGCAGCCGGAGAAGAAACACCGATTGACTGTGCCTGTTGGACTCTCGACGATTGTTACTTTCTTCCCTTCAATTGACGTGTAGAGGTGGCGCATGAGGTCAACCTGGATGGCATACGGAGGGAAGGGGAAAGCTGGGAATTCTGTGGGAGTGGGGAGACTCAGTGAGATAGCGTCCGACATGGCGAACGCGTCGATCTTGCGGGACGCGACAAACCGTCGTGGTGGGTGACAAGACGCGATGTGACAGAAGCACGTGGATGTTTGGAACACAGCCCAATCAGGCAGGCCCCTATCCATCGCAATATATGTCGTCGGCACTCGATTCATTCCGAGACACATCGCGCTTCTCATAAATTAGTTAAGAGATGATACAATCCTCTTTAAAGCTCAAATTATACATCGTCTTATCCACCGTCTTCTCGATCTTCTTCCAGTCTGAACGCCTTTGGATGAATTCATAGATATCCTGTCGGCATTCAAGTCAAGTTTACAAACACGCACTTGAGAAGGATAAACGCACCTCGGGCCTGTAGGCACCACCATATCGCGAGACATCGCGCACGATCTGTGCAAGATCTTTTGCATCGTCGACGACATAAACGTGCCCCAGCATCTTAAGGTGCGAAAAGTCGGCTGTGAGAGAAGGGACTTTAAGCGAGGAGATGAAGACATGGTAAGTATTCAGGTCGGCGATGACCTGAAACCCGCCCATTAACGAGATGATCTGCCGCTTGATGTGTTTTTGTAAGATACTGTGCGAGTGAATTAGCTTCGAGGATATCGTATATGTACGCGCAAGGACGCACGCTATCAGGCGAATCCCGACCTCCTGATAAAACACTTCTAGAACTTCCTTACTCGTGCTACCCTTCAACAACTTACAGTGCATCTCGAGGCACTTGATCGACTCGCTGCAACCCTTGGTCGGCCCCAAATCTAGCGGGGCATCTTCCGGCGGGTAGTATTCGCGAGGTTTGGTTAGAGTCAGTATGATATGCTCGACCTGCAATCACCTCCTTTCAGAAAATACTCGCAAACGCTAAAAACATAGCTACCTGATTCATCAACACCTGTGTTCCGGCGTTCAACCCGGCAGCAACAGAGTCGTCCAAGGCGTTCTCGAAACGCTTCTTTTCTCGGACTACAGCGTTCAGAAAGTCCGTGCGGTCGATGTGCGGTGCCTGTGACCTTAGTCAGCAGAAAGGACGAGCGAAACGACGTGCAACACACCAACTCCTTGTCGAAAAAAACTTGCACCATTGATTGAATCGTGTCACCGATGTGCACCAGTTCGAAAAACTGCAGCAGTGGTGCAACACTGGTCGTTTCTTGATGCTCTTCCGGTTTATACGACGTCATTTGGTCAGTTGCTCTGCAGCTCGATTAGTCTATGCTGCGAAACTGGAGACAAAACTCACAATCCGAACCCAACATTGATGTGTCGCCCGCCAAGCGCCTGTAGCATAAGAATGAAGAGTTCCTCGATAGTATCACGGACACGATGCCCGTAGTGCCCAGGATACCCCGCGAAGATCTCAACACGCTTAAGGGCCTCGTGGTCAGCATGGATGAGCTCGAGGGCGACATCGAGGGAGAGCAAAAGCTCGAGCTTATTCGCACTATTGGAGGTGGAGGGTGTAACAGAGGTTGCGAGGGACGTTGTGCTACGCGAGGATGGAGATGGGAGGTCGAGACGGGTAACAGAAGACGACGCAGACGCTTCAAAGGGTCCATCAACGTCGAATTCAAAGACAAGAGAGAGAACCTACAAATAGAAGCAGCAGTCTTGTGGCCAGCTTTTTCATCTTCATCTTCATCCCCCTCGAATAGCATCGTCCCCGTCCCTTTCTCCAGCTCGAGGTTGCGCGAGTACCCGTTGCCAACGGCACCACTTCCGCCTCCCCAGCGCTGCGGGTTGAGCATCGCTATCCCTTGAACAGCGGCGTTGCCGCCGGTCATGAGGGCTCCGCCGACCGCGCGAGGGACAATTGTGACAGGCATGAGAAGTACCGACGTGAAAGACGCAAGCACATTGCGCTTCACCTGCGCAGGGTTGTGTGATGACAAGAAGCGCGTTGAGGACGAGCCAGCTGTCGCTTGCTCTGCCATCTGTGCGATCTCAGCGCAAGGCAATAAACGAGAAGCTGGAGATTACCTGTCGATCCCAGGCCTTACAGGTGACCTCGAAAGCTTGCTTGACCGACTCAACCTCCTCGTCGAGATACTCGTCCATATTAATCTCAAACATCTGGTATCTATAATTCGCTTTTCAATGATGAGTTGATCCCACACATAAGGAGTATCCACTCACACCACGTCCTCCGCGCGAGTGCGCTCAACATTAGAGTCGGGGCGCTCCGCACCGGCCTTCAGAATTGCATCCACCATCCTCCACGATTCGCGGAACGTCGCTGCCGCCGCTTTGAGATATGTAGCATTTGAAAGCTCCCTGGCGCGCGTGAGAAGCGAGGTCGTGTATTCTGCAACAACCTCCGTGGCCACTCGGTCGCAGAAGGAAATCAGGACATCAGAAGCAGGGGGAAAGACGCGGACGGCGCGGGATCCATGGTCAGTGATGGCGCTGAGGACACTGTCGATAAACTCATGCATGGCGTCAAAGTTCAGAAAGCCCTCCGCAGTGAAATTATCCAACGGCCGCCACTGGCCCTGCTGATAGAATATTTCGCGCTTTTCTGCCCACACCTTGCCCATCTCCCAATCTCCCTCGCCATCCCACACCTCCCAGCTGGATTCAGCGGCCTCGCGCATGGCTTTTTCATCGCCGCGGCTGTCTGCGGCATCGAATCCTGCCAGTGCATTGGCGTCGAAGCGGTCCATTGCCGATCGGAGGGACGCGTACATGGTCTCCCATTTGCGGAGCGGCTTGATGCGGGGGGACAAAAATAGGGAAAGAAGATGGAGTGTGAGGGATTCCTGCCGCAGTGACGGTGTCGACAGGATGGAGGAAAGCTCGGCGAGGATAACGTGTGGCGGGGACGCCAGTGCCGACGTTAGTGGTTTTAGTAATGTGTGAGCTCGAATGTACATCGTTCTGTACGTCGGCTTGGTAGGGGCGGACGGTACTGGCATCCGCGCACTCATTGGGGTCAGGGGCCCAAAGGCACCAACAAAGTCGCCCATTTCGTCGAGGGATGGAGCGGCAGTGAGAACGTCGACGGACGCAAATTCGCCAAACTCATCGTCGACCGGAATCGTTGGGGGAGCGGCGGCCCTCGAAGCGGCTGCCTGACCGCGGGACCGCGATTCCAGATCATCGAGCACGGAACCAAGGCTATACGTCTCGATGCCGAGGGCCTTCCATCGAGGCTCCCAGATTCCCTCCGAGCGGCTGAGACCCGCAGTCGCGTGGGTACACCTGGCATACGCAGGGAAATCGGGCACGGGGAGGTACGAGAGGATGAGGAGGTGCAGATCCGAAGGTAGACGTCCGATTAACGGTGGAGTTGCAGGTGTCCTGGGCTGCTGGCGAGAAAGAAGCCGTGCGCCGGTGGTTGTGGCCGAATTATATAGCCTAACGGGCTCTAGTGTAGCAAATTTTTCCATGGCTGGGCGCCGTTAGAGCGAAGCGCAATTAAGTAGACGTTGAGTGACGTGGAGTCGCACCGAAATCTCTGAAAAAGACAATGAGTATCCACCCGGCTTCCACATGGGTTCAGGCGTTCGAAGCGAATTGCATGGCCTCACAGGTAAAGAGGTTCTCGAGGGCGAATGAAGCCGAGCCGTGAGTTGGACTTGTTTGGCACTTCCGGCCAACTTCCGCCGGGCCGGGGCGCGGCGGCTCACTCAAAACTCATTCGCTGCAGTTCAAGTGCGCAGGCCGACTCTCTTTGGCTGCTACTATGTAAAGCTCGGAGAAGTTATATTACAGGGAAGTTCTTTGGCTACTCGAAGGGCCGCGTTGGGGATCTAACGTCAAGAACAATAACATTCAAAGCGCGATACGCATGGGCGAGAAGGTTACTGCTAGAAATGACATCCAAACCGCGATACATGAAGTCCATCGGCAAGAAGATCACGACTGAAGATCGAGTCGAAACACGATGAGGCACCTGAATTCAGTACGGGTTGGCGAACTGCAGACCAAGTGTTGACGCGGAGATTGAGAAGACCTGCGATGCCAACCAAGAAACTGCAGAGCCAGTGGGTAGGTTCCCAAATATTCCGTGACCCAGGAGAGCTAATCCCGCACGCCTCGATACCCTGTCCTGGAGCACCGCGACGAAGAGGAACGGTGTGCACCAAGCAACAAAAGCGGACGGGAAGGGCAATCGACCTGAAGAATGCGCACGAACAACGACCAGGGATCGCCGTCAATGGGCACGGCGTCTGGATGCAAGGTCGCTGTCGTATTGAAGCGCAGACGACATGGCGGTCGGCCCACCACACACGTTCGACACCCCATAAGGACCCGATAGAAATAGAACGGAGTACCCACCTTGAATGCAATAACGATGTGTTGAAGTGCTTTGAGCCGGAGAGAAGGGAGGAAGGGGGAAGGAAAGACGGGATAGAAGTGGGAAGAGGGAGAGAATGTGACGAGTGACAAACTCGCGACACACCGCTTTTATATCTGTCGATGTTTCAGGATAGACATAGCGCGTTGTTGAAAGACGCGTCGCGTCGAATCCATCTCGTGGCTGCGTCTCTCCTGTTTCCCGAACTACGATGTCGCGTCGACGCGTCTTCCTGAATTGCATCTCCTTTGGGCCGTGGGCGTTGAGTACGCTGTCAATCACTCATCACCGTCCGCATGTGGACTTCTTTCTTTCACGTCCTTTTGCTTCCGTCCACGCGTCCAGTTTCCATCCAAAGCGCACAAGGAACAAGTAGGAACAAGTCCTCTTCGACTGCCATCCTCGCCCACACCCAGCACCTTTGACTGCGTGAATTTTGTGTGAAGTATGTTGGTGAGTTGTTGACGAAGAAATTACCACCGGTACGGCGGCGGCGGTACCATACATTTGTTAGATACATCTTGCTTTACACCAATATAATCATCTCCGTCGTTTCTACACTCTCCGTTCGACTGAATTGTTGGATTGAACGGTTTCCGCTTCGGCTTTCGGCCCGAAATCCATTTTCTTCAGCTGGCCAACGACCACGACTGCTGCATTCTTCCTTGGCAACTAGCTACACCGACACGCTGTACTTTGCTTAGGAGTGGGATGCAATTGAAGAGGCCTTGTTTTCCTGACCCTGTGATGTCCCGACGTTTTGCTTCAACTGTTTACTCCCATGTGGGGCTCGACGTTGCGGCCACTTTCTCTGCGCAACCCTAGACGTCTCTTCGGTTTTCGACGCTATCAGACCCGGGATGTGCGCCAGCCAACTGGAATGCCGCCGCCCCTGAAGGGTATCCGCGTTCTCGACCTCACACGCGTGTTGGCGGGCCCCACGGCGACGATGTTGCTGGCTGACCTCGGCGCGGACGTGGTCAAGGTCGAGGAGCTTACCCGTGGAGACGACACCCGTAACAACACGCCTGTTCCATTCGTCCGTCTTGGATTGAACAACTCCTACAGGAACATGGAACCCGCCCTCCGCCCCCATTGTCGCCTCCGCACCTCCGGAATCTGCCCACCTACCCCCGGAATCCGCTTACTTTCTAGCGGTGAACCGCAATAAGCGCTCCATGACAGTGAGTTTTGGCCGGACGTAGCCGGAGCCCGCTCAAGTTGCGTAGGTCAACTTCAGGGCGCCTGAAGGACTGGAGATTGTACGCAAACTCGTCGCGCGTGCGGATGTCCTTGTGGAGAACTTTATATCGGGCAAACTCGCGAGTATGGGCTTGGGCTGGGAAGACTGTCGCAAGATCAACCCGCGCCTTATATACGCGTCAATCACTGGTACGGTCTTTCTTGCGTCGCTGTGCTTTCTTTGCTCATCACGGACTAGGATATGGTCAAACTGGTCCCTACCGCACGGCAGCGGGCTACGATGTGATTGTTGAGGCCGAAGCTGGCTTGATGCACATGTACGCTCCTGCGACTAATACGAGTACGCGCTCACGCGACCGTTCAGCACCGGCGAGCCAGACCGCCCGCCGTCGAAAGTTGGTGTTGCTGCGACCGACATTGCAACGGGTCTATATGCCCACGGCGCAATCATGGCGGCCCTGCTCTCCCGCCAACAAACGGGCGAGGGCGTCTGGATCGATTGCAACCTCTTCGAGACGCAGGTGCGATTGCTGGCCGTATGCGCGTCGTCCAATATGATATTCAGCATAAATTAGATTGCGGGCCTCGCCAACATCGCGTCCAACTACCTCATCGCGGGCACCGAGGCGACGCGACACGGCACGGCGCATCCTTCGGTTGTGCCATACCAGGTCTTTCCCTGCCGCAACGGCTTTCTCATGATCGGCGCGGGGAACAACAAGCAGTTCGGGCTCTTATGCGAGAAAGTGCTCGGCGAACCCGCACTCGCCCTCGACCCGCGTTTTGTGACCAACGAGGCACGGGTGACCAACCGTATCGAGCTCATCCGCATTATCGAGGATGTGCTGATGCAAGCCGACCGCGAACATTGGCTCGAACGGTTGACCGGTTTAGGGTGCGTATTACTTGCTTGCCCTCCGCTCGGACTCATGGCGCGCGCAGAGTACCGTTTGGGCCGATCAACAACATCCAGCAGACGTTCGAGCACCCGCAGGCCGTTGCACGGGGAGTGACGGTGGAGGTTGAGGTACTTTCTGGTCTTCTTCTCTTTTCCTTTATTGTATCTATCCGACCATGTAGCACCCGAGAGCGGGGAAGATCAAGCTCGTGGCACCTGCGGTCTCCTACAACGGTGAGAAAATGAAGGTGCGGCGGCCACCGCCTTGGCTGTCTGAGCATACCGGAGAGGTGCGTGGTTCTCCGTAAAGCCTTCCTGCGGCTCACCTTCCTTCCTTTTCTGTACTTAGGTGATGGAGGAACTAGGGTACACCGACGAGCAGATCACCGAACTGAGGGGAATGGGAGTAATATAAGCGCTAGATGCATTGTAAAACAATTCAATCTGTTCATTACAGCAACTTTTTCATTATTTTTCCTTCCGTAGGAAACGCCGCCAAGAGGTGAGTGATCGGCTAATTTTGGCCAAACATTCCCACGACATACCACACCCCAAATCGGGAAACTGTCAGACATCGGTCCGAATTCCGACAACGCACAACCCTCTTCACGCCTTAGGGTGGAGCGAGGAAACGATGTGAAAGGACCTGAAGTACCTATAGACTCTCTCAACGTTTGCCGGAATGCTCAGCATTTTTTCTTGTCGAATTTCGGACATAGTCGGACTCGTTGACATCGTGGGATCGCAGGCCAAGATCGGCCGATCACTCTTGAACGCCGCTTCGCCAAATTTGTCCAGCGACGTTCGTTTGCTTTCGCGACTTCGCGACTTACAACGCTCGTCAGCTGGCCACCCTTTCTGCGGTCTCAAAAGGGCCCGAGCCATTCTCCCGAGGATTCTTGCGCTCCACAACCATGCCTTCGCATGGAAGCGCACTCTTCTCCGTGATCGAATCCGCCCTTTCAGCGCCGCACATACGTGCGCGAACCTTCGAAGCTGAGGACAGTTTGGACGATAGACCTTTTTGGAATCTCTCTGGGAACTCGGTGCGATCTCAGTCTGCCTTGTTTGCACACTTCAATGCCTTCGATGCCCTAAATTGGCCTCAGCACTCTCTGAAATCTGAAAGAACGATTTCTTTCTCCGTCAGACACTATCCCGCTGGCCTGCTGATACGCCCCAACTACTTCTGAGACGGTTGGCCGCCTCCGACGAAGAGCTATATTTCCGTCGCATATCTTACAAATTTCCCTTCGCCAATCACGACTGTCTCCATCCCGTCCGGTGACGCATCCAAGAGTTGCTTACCCCGTCGCTCAGCCTTTGTAAACCCGCCTTCTGATATTCTGAATTATATTCTTCACTCTATCGGACGCCTTCTCTTTTCCCCGCACTACCATAAAAGCACGCACGCACGAGCTGCCTCCCTTGTGCGGTCGCCCCTCGCTGAACGACCATGCTTGCGACATTCCTAGTTGCGGTTGCCCTTGCATGCGCCCCCCAGGTCCAGGCCTACGCGTTTCCCGACTGTGTTAACGGGCCTCTCGCGAATACCACCGTCTGCAACACGTCTGCTAGCCCCTCTGCACGCGCAAAGGCACTCATTGCGATGTTCACTACGAGCGACCTGATCAGCAACACGGTCAATAGCTCCCCTGGTGTGGCACGTTTGGGGCTTCCCGCGTATAATTGGTGGTCGGAGGCTCTCGTACGTTTCATTTTTTTTTTGCAGCACAGCCTAAGCTAAGACTCAACCTCCGTAGCACGGTGTAGCGGGGAGCCCCGGTGTATCGTTCGCGCCGTCCGGCGACTTCAGCTTCGCCACGAGCTTTCCGGAGCCCATCCTGATGGGCGCGGCGTTCGACGACGAGATGATCAAGGCCGTTGCGACAGTCATCAGCACAGAAATGCGGGCATTCAACAATGCTGGCCGCGCAGGCATCGATGCTTTTACCCCAAATATTAATGGAAAATACCTGTTTTTTCTCTTCTCTCGACGCTAATCTGACTGTTATTCAGCTTTCCGCGACCCTCGATGGGGCCGTGGCCAGGAAACCCCCGGCGAAGACCCGTTCCACATCTCTCAATACGTGTTCAACCTGATTCAGGGCCTCCAGGGCGGCATCGACCCACCGCTGTTCAAGCTCGTGGCAGACTGCAAGCACTTCGCGGGGTACGATTTGGAGAATTGGATGGGGAACAACAGAATGTCCTTCAATGCCGTTATCTCGCAGCAGGACCTGGCGGAGTTCTACCTTCCAATGTTCCAGACTTGTGTGCGCGATGCAAAGGTCGGGTCGGTAATGTGCAGCTACAACGCCGTCAATGGCATCCCGTCGTGTGCGGACACGTTCTTGTTGCAGACTATACTGAGAGATTTTTGGGGCTTCGACGATGATCGCTGGGTTACGTCGGACTGCGATGCGATTGCCAACTTCATCGACCACAAGTTTTCGCCAGATTTACCGCATGCTGCTGCTACCGGTATCAACGCCGGGACAGACGTCGATTGCGGCAGCACGTACGGAAACAACCTTGCGGCTGCGGTCTCCATGGGCTTGGTTAATGTGTCCAGTATTGCGCGCGCCGTGACACGCCAGTACACCTCGCTTATCCGGTAAGCATTATTTGTTGGACCTGCGCTTCAATTTCTAATACTTGTGTTGTTACTAGTCTAGGGTACTTTGACCCTCCTGCATCCCAACCCTTCCGCCAGCTTAAATTCTCGGACGTTAACACACCAAACGCGCAGCAGCTTGCGTACGAAATCGCCGTCGAGGGCATTGTCCTCCTCAAGAATGACGGCACCCTCCCGCTTTCCAAGTCCATCAAGAAGCTCGCGTTCATCGGCCCCTGGGCCAATGCGACCACGCAGATGCAGGGCAACTACCAGGGAACCGCGCCATTCCTCATCAGTCCGTTTGCGGCGTCCCAGGAGGCGGGATTCACCTCAACGTTCACGCTCGGGACTAAAATCAACTCGGCCGATACAACTGGGTTCGCAGCCGCGATCGCTGCGGCCAAGGCAGCAGACGCTATTGTCTTTGGAGGGGGCATTGACGACAGCATCGAGGCGGAGGGTATGGACCGAAACACGATCGTGTGGCCGGGCAACCAGTTGCAACTCATTGGGCAGTTGGCGGCGTTGGGGAAGCCGCTTGTCGTGCTTCAATTCGGAGGCGGACAAGTCGACGGTTCGGCTCTCAAGAGTAACTCTACGGTAAGATTTACCGTGACTTTGATTTCACAGTTTACCGACATTGTGTGCAGGTCAACGCGCTTCTATGGGGTGGATATCCGGGCCAAAGTGGCGGCACGGCTGTGATGGACATTTTAACCGGGAAAGTTTCTCCTGCAGGCCGTCTCCCCACCACGCAGTACCCCGCAAACTACGTGAATGAGGTCCCAATGACCGATATGTCGGTCAGGCCGAGCTCAACGAACCCGGGGAGGTACGCAGATACAATTGATGCGACCGACTACTCTAACCAAGCTCAGGACATACAAGTGGTTTACTGGCACGCCGGTCTTCGAGTTCGGCACGGGATTGAGCTTCACGACCTTCAGCCTTGCCTTCACCGGCTCGCCCCAGGCGTCGTACAACATCCAGACACTCGTCGCCGCGGGTGCGTCCGCCGCTCACTTGGACCTCGCGCCGTTCGCCACGTTCTCCGTGTCGGTGCACAACACCGGTAAAGTGGCGTCGGACTTTGTCTCGCTGCTATTTATGAACACGACCGCGGGGCCGTCACCGTTCCCGAAGAAGGAGCTCGTTTCGTATGTACGGACCAAGAACGTGGGCGCGGGACAAACTGCTACGGCGCAGTTGCCAGTTACCCTTGGGGCCATTGCGCGGGTTGGGGACGACGGGAGTGCCTCGCTCTATCCTGGGGACTATACACTGTTGTTGGATGTGCCCACGGCGGTTACGTTCCACTTCAGTTTGACGGGGACGCAGGCGCAGATTACAAACTGGCCTGCAGCGTCGTGAAGAAATTGTGGGTTGACAACTTTCTTGTAGCTCATTTGTATCATTGGGTTTTCTATTATCTTCCTGTCTTGCACCGCGATTTTTTGAGACCTTGAACGCTACTAGGAAGCTCCGACTGCGTCGGAGGAGACCTTGCTTGCCCGAGACTGGACAAAATATTTCATACCACTCAGTGCTTAGCCCGCTCTGCTGCGCGAGCGGACTGGAAGAAACAGACATGTGCTTGAAGCTTATAATTAGTTGAATAGGTAATGCAGACATAATATTTGTGTAAACTCGAGTCTAGAACCCGCTTCGGGAGATTCAGGATCAGCGGGTCGTTCAAAAAGTGCAACCATTATGAGGTTGGAGAGACCTTGACAAGCAAGGTGATATGCTTCCCGGCTGAATTCGGAACTGAGCTTTACGACACGGCGAACTACTTGCGCCATGTGGTCGCGAGGCTGGATGTCATTCATGACGCGCCTGCGCAGATCGACGCGCTCAAAAGAAGCAGTTCTTCTGCTCTGGACGCAGTACTCGGCGACGGCCGCGGTCATTTACGGTTCTCGGGCCGTGGCGTCGAGAGCAGAGATGATCACACGCGGATTTCGCGATAGTCTGCTCGTCTGCCTATCTGCAGTGAGTACACTAAGTATTCGTGAAGGAAAGAAATATTGCGGCCCTTGAGCAATGAGAATAGAGTGCAGTAACACCCGCCCCTGTCCGCCCTTTATAGGAACACCGGGATGACGTCACTCGACCAGCGCTTGTTCCTGTGTATTGTACTCTTCTTCTTGTTCCGAGCCCTTTTCCTCGTAAATTCGATGGCCGACCCCCCGCCCCCGACCCGGAAGTCTCCGCCTCCCGCCGCCGCTGCCCCGAAACCTCCCGCCAAGGACCCGAATCCCGATACTCTGCGCTCTCCCCCGGCTCCAGCTGATTCCGAGTCCGTCCCCGACCCCCCTGCAAAGGCTGAGGCATGCCAACGTCGCTATCTCCAGTGATTTCGCAGAATTAACAATCATCTGACATCGGCAGGCAATCGACATGACCATCTTCAGCCAGATCCTCGAGCTCGACGAGGACGGCACCTATGACTTCTCCAAAGAGATGGTCGCCGCCTACTTCTCCCAGGCTACCACGACCTTCGGCGACATGGACAAGGCAATGTACGTCCCCCGCTTTCGCGCCATGTCGCCGTCCTCAGCGCGCTCAGGGCGGACAAAAAGCTCCCGGAGCTCTCGGCCCTCGGCCACTTCCTCAAGGGCTCGTCAGCCGCGCTCGGCATCAGCAAGGTCCAGGCCGCGTGCGAGAAGATGCAGCACTACGGCGAGCTGCGCGACGAGGCCGCGGACAAGGACCTCAAAGCCGACGAAGCCCTCTCCAAGATCAGCGCCCTGCTCGTCGAGGTCAAGGCCGAGTACGCCGACGCGGAGAGGTGGCTCAAGAAGTGGTACGAGGACAAGAACGAGAGCTTTGACGACGTCGAGCCCTGAGTGCGGTGGCGTTCGCGGCGGTGCTGTTGTCTCCGCGGGCTGGCTCTCTGCACGCATCCCGCCCGATGCTCCTCGATTCCCGTCGCTTGTCCTTCCGCTCGCGAGAGTAGACGCCGGCCCTAGATTCGCGCTGTACCCCGCCTCCCGGCCTATGCTGTGTTTGTATCGTTGTACGCTATCGAAGGATCTCTCACCATACTCATACCTATTCTCTCCTCGCATATTAATCCCCTCTATTCTACTTACCTCGGAAGAGAATTATCTTCCGTTCCGTTCCAAGATCCTGCTCTCCGGCGAACTTCCCTTCTCTGTCTCGCAACGATGGTCTGCACGCGCTCAAACGTCATTATCGACTCTTCTCGTCATTGGGTTCATTTGCACCCTCGGTCACCCTCCTCAACGGCCCGGTCTTCCAACGGAGAAACCTGCTTCCTGGAAATTCTTTACTTTCTGCGAGACTCTACCTCGGAGCTGTTGATACTGCTGATATTGCCCTCATGCATCTTTGCGGTGTCTCTCGATACTTGACTCGATACGGCCTTCTCGCATCGCATCGTCTATTCTGGTGAGCTGAGCAATTTGCGCGCTTGGCGTGGTGTATTCAGCGGCGGCGGTGTTCGCTCTCGCCCTCAGGCCTGGACTTGTTCCACTCGCGTCGATCTTCCCTCAACGGGAGATTCGACCCTCGATGTTATCGATACAGACAGAGGTTTGCGCCTTCTCTTTCGGACTTTTGCGTGCTAGCGATCTTGAATCGTCCAGGTCGTGTGCCGCTGGACGCAGCCTCGGCCGAAAAATTCATGTCCTCGTGGAATCGATTTTCGCTTGTCCTTGAATCCTTACCTCTCGGATTTCACACGAATGACTCACCGCAGGGAAGGGCCTCTATTCCAATCGCGATCAAGATCGGGGGGTGTATTCTGCGTTTCTGTGCGTTGCGCCGACTCTCCGGTGAGCCTCACGCGACCCTAAAGTACAACGTGCGCACGGGTGTGAGATCGTTATGCGGGCGCCACTAGGATGATGCACGCCTGACTGACACCATTACTTCCGGTCGGCGACGGTAGGCATTTTGTTTTCGCTTTGCTCGCTCAGGGGTCAGTAACATCGATATGCTGGAACATCGCCGACCAGGGAAAAATCGAACAGGGAATTAATCGATGGCTTGGGTACACCGCTAGCCACCTTGTGGACCCTTGAGCTGATAGACCCACCGAATCGACCTGGATTGGTGGTTTTTTTATTTCTAGCCGCAGACGGAAGCAATCCTAATTAAGCGGCAATTCTTCGTATCAATCTTCGCGATCGCTATTAGAGTGATGTCATTGACTTCCGTGGGAACGCAAGAGGGTTTATTTCTGTCGAGCGACTTGGCAAGCGCAGGCAAGCGCATATGTTGGCCACAAAGCTCTGCATATGTACTTTTTGCGCCGGCATATTGGCAGTTACAGAATGCCCACGGAAAACATGCTGCGAGGGTTTGAGCAAGTTTTAAACTTCCACTTGGACACGTTTTGGACGTGTTTAAAGCCATCACTGATTATTCCCGACGCCCACTAATAACTCTGACCTGCTCTACTACCACCACCACACAGTAATGGTTCGCATTCGTTCGCTGTAAAACTTGCGTGGCCATTTGTTTTAAATTAATGGACCACAGGGCCCCGTCTCGGGAGTGGATGCAGACTCCACGGGCACCATCGACGTCGCAGCGTTCAACCAGATTCTCGACCTCGACGACGACGAGACGCACGCGTACTCCAAGGACATGATTGTCATGTACTTTGCCCAGGCGCCCAAGGCGTTCGCGGAGATGGACGCAGCACTGTACGTCGCGCTCCTGCGGCCGCTGGCCGTCTCACCCACGGATCCAATATATAATAATGTATTATATTATAGGGCAGCAACGGACCTGCGCACGCTCGCGGATCTCGCGCACTTTCTCATGGGGTCCTCCGCGGCACTCGGCATCGCGCGCGTTGCCGCGTCGTGTGCGCGCATGGAGGGCATCGGCGAGGCGAGTCTCAAAGCGGGGGGGAAGGACCCCGCGCGCGGGGGGGCGCTGGAGCAGATTGGAGGGCTGTTAGGGGAGGTGAAGCGCGAGTATGCCGACGCGGAGACGTGGCTGCGGCGCTGGTATGCGGACCATGGGCAGAAATTTGACGAGGCGAAGCCACTGGAGACGGAGGAGGCTGCGGAGGGCTCTAGGCCTGAGCTGAAATCGGACATTGCAGAGGGGGTGGACGCCCCGCCTCAGCCGCCGCCTAAAAATGCTACGCCGCTCGACGATTCGAAGCCACCTCCTAACACCGGCGCATGAACGACAACCTACTCTACCATCCTATTCAACTCTTTGGACTACAACTCATCTACTGCTTCGGATATCCGGATTTTCAATGTATTTTTTACCAGATGTCGGCCTGCCGAAACCAAAATATCTACAAGTCTTGTATGAGCTGTTGTAAATTTACTTCCCAGTACATCTACTACCCATCTATGACCGCCGCGCCGAGGTAAGGAGACCATAGCGCGTGCCTTTAACCTTTGGATTGACGTATACTCCGGCTAGCCGTCGAGGTGTCGGATATAATATTGGAGGAATGGGGCACGGGCGCAGACAAAAAATTGTGGCCGTCGCGCAAAGGAAAAGGGCCCGCGACTCGGAGTCGTCGGGCACAGCCGCCGCCTCGCCGCCTCCCGCAGGCAGACTTATACTTTCCCGCGCGTACGTGCTTTGTTTGGAATATTCGGGCGCCGGACGATCTGGTTGATAACGAGTCGAATATTCGCAGAAGCCTTGAGAGAAGATGCGGGACCGAGGTTTACGGAGCGTTTGTCTTGATCTTCATTCATTTGGAACGACGGCGAACGACTATTGGCAAGCTTCTCACAGATTTCCGACAGCGATAAGGTCAAAGGCGCAAGATAGTTCGGATATCGCCGGTCTTTCACAAGGACAGCGAAAGGTAAAGATTGGCCAATTCCAGGCCATTCTGTTCAAATCCAGACCAACAATTGTCGTCTTCAGATCTTTTCGGGCCCACGGAACGGTGCCCAAGAGCTCTAGCCTCCCGGAGCAGACTCTTTCGTTTTCGTTTTCGCGAAGATTTACACAGTCTCTGTGTCGCGTCCTGATATTATATGGGTTTGTTCTCCTTGACGAGTAACGATGTCGGAGGTTAGAGCCTTGAATGGTATCCGTCTCTTGAACGGATGGACTCTCCGGTTAAATTTCCCTTGTCCTCGAAGAGATAAAGTCTTGCAGAAACGAGGTGAATGCGCCCGTCCTCTTGAGATGTGAATTGAAGAAAAGGCTGAAAGAGAGATTGTTTTCGACAGAAATTCGAGAGAATTTGAGACGATGGCTTAAGAAGTTGGGCGACCAGTTGTAGCTTGACAATATCACGCTCCAGAATATTGCGCGTTTCGAAAGCGCCGAGGATGTGACTGTGAGTGGAACCGAACAGAGGCAGCAGCTGCAGAACGGAGAACGCTTCCGGTTGGCTTCCGGGCCGGAGTTTGCCGTCGGATCACCAACAGCGAGCATTGTCAATTGATCCAATATCACCCTTTGCCTTCAACCACAAGGACGCGTCAGTCCAGGCTGAGAAGAACCATGCCCGACCTCCCTGACGAGATTATTTCCGAAATTCTCTCCCCTGCGCTCACAGTTTCCGACGACGCCTTTAGCTCTACAGCTACAATCTCCCCCTTCTTTTCGAGGTCTGAGTCGAGCTCGAGCTTTCTTCTGGTCAACAAGGCTTGGCTCCGCGTAGCCACGCCACTCCTCTACAATGTTGTGATTCTACGCTCGAAGGCTCAAGCTAAAGCATTGGCGGTGGCCTTGATGTCGAACCCAGCGTTCGGCTCTTTTATTCGAAAACTGCGCGTCGAGGTAAATCCAGGCGCGCGCATCAACCCGGGCCTCTTGAGTCTAACGACTGCTAGGGCGGATTCGCTATCTCTCTACACAAAATCCTTCAGACATCAACGAACCTCACTGACCTCTTCATCACCCTAGACATCGCTCGTCCGGATAACGCTTGTGGCCTGTGCCGCGGCTTACTCTCTATCAATCCTGTTCGCGTAATCCTGTCTGGAGAGGATAACTACCGCCAGCTTTCGATTGAAGCGGAGGCGCTCCTTGGAAAACTCGAAGAGTGTATCCGAAGTTGGACGAAAATGGTACTTCGCCCGGGCCTTTCTCTCTCTCCGTTCTCTTACCCGTCACATTAGGCCGTGTTTGAGATGGACTTTAGCCGACTGTCGTGGAGCGCGAGGGCTACACTCAGCAGCGCATTATGCAGAGCTCCAAATCTTACGACGCTGGTGGCCTCGGCTTCTTCGCATCATTCGATAGTGGGATACAATTCGATACAGACCATCGCCACGAACCCATCCCTCAAGCGCATTATAATCAAGGGCCAAGACTCCATGGGTTTAAATGCACGGCAATACATCGTTGCTCAGGTGCAGCATGACCAAAGACTCAAGGCGCTTTTAAACTTCCCAGACGACTGGTAACTACAATTTCCTTCCCTCCACCTTTCTCACAATATTTAGGGCATTGGATGACACTGTTCCCTTTGTGTACCCCGCGCGACTTGCTGGTAATCCGGTTCAAGAGGATGCGATTTGGAATCGTGTCCTGTACTTCGCATTGTGCCGCTTTCCCTCAAAACTGGGAACACGCCCGGACAAGGTGCCGGTGCTGCGTAGTCGTTTTGATTACATGGCGCCTCTCCTCGTCTGCAAGAAATTCGCGGTAAGCCCTCCGATCATATATGCACAGCCATTGATTCCTGCTCAGCGCCTCGGCCTCCCGCACCTCTGCACTAATCCGACGTTGAATAGGGCAGTTGCCCTAAGATCTTTTGCAAATCGACTTTCTAAGCAGCCTTCTCTGGGTCTACACGTTCGGTCCCTCGCCGCCACCGTTGCATCTAGTGAAGACTTGTACCGGTTCCAAGCGATAACCTCCAAGACCCCAGGCCTGCTAGAGCTACGTGGCAATGAACAATTTCTGCCGATATCCTGGGCGTCATTCAATATCATGGGCAACTATTTTGGCGCCACTCTTACCACCTTTCATGGCGTGCCTGTTGCGGAATCCCCTCAGCCGGCCAGCCCTGCCGTCTTTAACTTGTTTCCTCGAATGCGGAGCTTCGCTTGGGACTCGATAACTACGTTCCAGACCCAGCCTGAATTAATTCCGATCGGAACTTTCGATAATCTCGTCCATCTCACCATTGACTACTTTCATTCGTCCTTCTTTGATGTGATGTCCCACATGGAGTACGTTGTAACTTGCACAATCTCAATAATCCCGGGTCGCTAATTCGCACTAGATTACCGTCGCTGCGGACCACAACTTTCTCTGCGGAAGCGGAAGGCGGCTTCCCTTTCTTCCAAAAACACGGAAAAAAGCTCCAGCAGTTGGCAGTCTCCTCCCTGCAGCTAGCAGACCCCGAGCTCGTCATCTTTGCCAGCTGTCCCTCAATCACCGTTCTCGGGATCTCCTGTAGGCCGAAGGTATGTAGGCACACGCAACGAGCTCCATGGGTTCACCGTCTGCTCTAGACCGTAGTTGACGCCTCCAGCTTCACTCCTCCTGACAAACATGCCTCCCTCGAGCACATCGTCTTTAGGGTCGACCCCTACGGCATGAAACCCGCCCATCGAACTTCGCTGGGCCGCTTTTTTAGCTCTCTGGACACTACACCGTTCCCTGCGCTCCGAGGGATGGAACATTCAGAGTGTATATGGCCCACAAACGAGTAGGTCTCCCTTACCTCCTAATCGATATGGCCTGGACTCAAAGTGATACTAGCCGTGAGATATCCAAGAGCTATTGGGTGAAATGGGCAGAATCGCTGTTGGATCGGGACGTGCAATTGGTCGATCCGGAAGGTGTCCCATGGCGGCCCAGATTGAAGTATATTCCAGAATCTAAGTAGTATCTACGTTCGAGTAACCCTGCCGCCACTTTTTTTTTCTCTTTCAGTTTTCACCCGATCGACTTCAAATAATTTGTAGTGTGTTTTTACAGTGACTGTTACTCGACGTAGAGGCTGGTTACGAGGCTAGCACAGCGCGGAGCTGTTCATCGAGAAAGGAGTCAGTCGGGCACCGGCCCAATCACTGATTGCTCTTTTCTGCCAGAACCTTTTGCGTAACCTCCTCGACGAACATGTCGCTGGTCGCCCTCCCGGCTGAACTTCTCTTAGATCTCCCAGATTTTCTCCATTCCATCGAGGATCTCTGCTCTCTTTTCTCCACCTGTCGCACCCTCTTCCGGACATGCGCGAACACTAATCCAAAGTTCATACCTCGACTTGCCGCCAACTCTGGGCGCGTATTCTTTCGGTCCCATCCCCACCTTCTCATTGCCGCTACCGCTAGGCAAGTTGCGGATTGGGCTGTCCAAGATGACGAGCGGCGGTTCGTACTGGAGAATGCCATACAGGGCGGTGTGGATACACTCCTGGAACTGGCAATCAACGTCTCGGAGCTCACCATGGACGACATTCGAAAGTTATACACCTACAAATGCGACATACTCAATCCTCTCAATCGGCGCCTCGACCTCGCGGCGGGCCCTGCAACCCAACATCCTTGGACGGTGTGTGAAGACCCCGAAACGACTTTATTGTTGTGCATTTATGGGGAACTTTTTCACGACTCCCTGGAGCTTCCCTATCTTCCATTTCCCCACTACAAACCTCTCAGCAGCGTTATGCGCTACAAGTGGTTTGTATACTGCTGCCCGACGTCAACAGCTTCAACTACATGGGATTCGTTTCCGACGAAACACCACAGTTTGATTATGTCCCGCCGGATGACCGCAGATAACCAGCAGTTAAGCATGGCAGAAGCGGAGCGGGAGTTCCTCAATCTTTCGTCGTGGCAGAACATCCTACACGCCACTCCGTCCTTCCAGGCTGTTCATGTAGACGCCCACGAAGTGTTCGTATCATGCGTGATGTACATGGGGATGAAAAGTCTAGAGATGCTAGTTGCAGGAGGTCCCGAGAGGTTGAAGGACGACCTTAGGCTCGAACCAGCAGCTCGCTCTACAACTTTGATGACAGTCGATCAAAGCCGATAGCGGACCGCCGTCCAGAAAAGCGACTGCCTCGAGTCTAGGACGACCTTGATCGTATCGCAAACGGGCTCTGCGGAGAGGTGTTCCAGCAGGATTGGCACGAGTACATTCGCAACGACGAACACCTCCGCAAGTTCGTCGGCGACCGCTGGTTAAGCACTGCATACACGAGTTTGGCATCCGACTTGGCGTTCACGCTTTGGGGGTCTTGGTTCAGAGAAGACTCAGACTTAGAAGACGAGGGGACCGCTGGGCTAGGTGGTCGAGTCCGCTCTCGGGCGCCGACAGGGAATCGCTCGTGGACGACGAAACAAGATGAGATCTGGCTGAAACTACGCTGATCCGTCCTACTACGCTCGGAGTCTCCTGCCAAACACGACCAAACACGCCCTCGCCAACTACCGCACCGCGCTGATGGAAGCGATTCGTAGTCCACCTCTTAAAATTACTGGACAATGATACATGTATTTCTTTGTTCGCAATACCCTCCTCGCTGGATATGTCCTCTATCCTGTACTACGGAATCAGGCCCGTTCAATGCGGATCGATATTTGGTTTGACAGGTGTGGCTGTGTTCTGTCGAAATTTCTCCCCTCCCAAAAAGAATGACGCGCCCCGCACCGTCGTCGCTGCCGCCTCCGAGCAAGAAGCGCAAAATACACAAGGATTCCGAATTCACGAAATCGATTCAACGCCTCGAGGAGCAGCTTACTTCCGCCGCAGCCGCCAATACCTCGCTAAATCCATTAGCGGACCTCTTGGAGCTCGCATTCGCCGCCGACGATGCTCAGGACACTTCAAAGGCTATATATGCTTTATATAGGGTCTTTATTATCCTAATAACCGGTGGTAAACTAAACCCGGGTGTGGACGAAGCGACCAAGGTCGTCAAAGCATGGATATGGGACCGACTGAATTCCTATGTCGACTTTCTGTGTGGCCTCCTGAAAGACGAGGAAAAATTACTGCGTGTATATACCCTATCCTGCTCGCAGATTTCATCCATTGCTTATAGATTTCTGTCCAGATATCCGCGCTGCAGATATTATTTTCCCTTCAAAAACACCTCTCGACGGCTGCCAGCTCCGAGTCGCAGCCTCAATTCCATGTCTCGCATTTCCGCAAGATTGTGTCTTCCCTACTGTTATGCCCCGCGTCTCGACGTGTTGCCCAGACTAGCGAGGGTATCCTCGACGCGGACGTCCTCCATCTATTTCATGAAACATGGTTCAGCATTCACGACGATGTGAGATGGTTTTTCCTGCGCGAAGCCGGGTACGCCATTCTCATCGAGCCTGAACGAATGAAAAGCTCATAATTTGCAGGTCAATTATCACCACCACATCCATCTCTGAGCATCCGGGCCTCCCAGCGAATCTCCTAACGATCTTGGAAGGACTCAATACCTTCCCCACCGAAAAAGCCGAGCTCAACGCGTGGTGGGTATCTGAAATGGGGACAAAACCACCGAAGCCGAAACCTTCCAAAAAGTCTGCCGGCGCGGACGATGTGTCCTCGGACGAAGAGGCGGACAAGGAGGATGCAGGCGAGGACGACGACTGGCGGAAATTCTTTGAGGAGGATACGTCGGCCAAAGACGCGGAAAAACCGAAAACACCGGGTGCGAGGCTGCATAAATTAACCCTGCATCAATCGTTGCACTCGTTGCCGTCGCATCGAGCGGTTTTTACTCGCACATGGCTGGCGCTACTGCCGAAGTTGTCCGCGGTGCGCGACGTCGCAACAAGTAAAACTTTGTCCCAGAGGGCGCTCAATGTGATGCATCGCGGTGTTATGCCTCATCTGACGCGGCCAGTCTTGGTAATGGATTGGGTTGGCAATAGTGTTGACCATGGTGTGTGTTCGCCTGCGTTATCATTCTTTATGTGTTGTCCTAATCATTCCACAGGTGGAGTCATTGGGCTTCTTGCGCTCAACGCCCTTTTTGTACTCATGAAGGAGTATAATTTGTAGGTTTTTGCTCCGCTGCTCGGACGGGCCACTCAGTCGCGTTCGCAGAGACTATCCTTCCTTTTACACAAAATTATATGCTTTCCTGGACCGTAGACGTGCTGCATTCTAAACATCGCGCCCGGTTCTTTCGTTTAACTGAGCTATTCCTCAGTTCAACGTATGTTTGTTTATTTTTCATAGTCGTACTGGCTTACCCCCGTCCCTAGACACATCCCCGCGACCCTCCTTGCAGTCCTTCATCAAACGCCTCGCGCGCCTTTCGCTCTCCGCACCGCCAGCAGCGGTGATCATGATCATCCCGTTCACCTACAACGTCCTCAAACGGCACCCGGCGCTCATGGCCATGATCCACCGCCCCGAAGACTCCTCAGACGATCCCTTTGACGCGACAGAACCGAACCCACTGCTCACCCACGCCATCGAGAGTTCGTTGTGGGAGCTCAACTCACATCGGGAGCATTATCTCTCGGGAGTTTCAACGCTCACCAAGATCTTCTCCGAAGCATTTACGAAGCCGAGTTATTCGATGGAGGACTTTTTGGATCACACCTATGGCACGGTAAGTGTTTTCTCCTCTCTCTTTGCGTGGAGAGGGCTCATAAGCAGCGTAGTTGTTCGATGCGGATGCGAACCGGAAGATCAAAAAGGAGCCGCCGGTTGCGGTGGAAATGGGGAAAGACGTTCATCTGTTTCCTCGGGAGGAAGAGGTATTGGGTGGGGATGTCGTTGCAGAGTTGTGGAGTTTTGCCGTTTAGTAGCTGAAAATACGACTTCGCTGAGACAGCAGCAAATGACGCCCAACAGTCCCACAACGCGCGTCGTGTTTATTCTCTGCGCCCACTTTGACCATAAATGAAACGCATTCGCGAGGGAGACTCACTTTAACACATTCATTCGTCCACCCACAAAACATGTCAGACGTACAGCGATCTCGGCGATGGGATGAGGGTCACCGTCGTCGAAGCCGATTTTTGGGTACCCCTTGAGCGACGGACATCGTCGTCGAAGTCAATTTTTGTCGAAGTCGAGTTTGTGTGCTAACCTTGAGTGATGGACACCGTCGTCCAAGCCCCTCAGTTGAACCGTGGGAACCCGGCGTAAATGGCGGTTGGTTAAAAAAGTATTCACCTTGAGCGACGGAGACCATCGCATGCTACAAAACGCAAAAGTAAGGGAAAGATCGTGTGTGAGTCTACTGTACCCAATGGGTATAACCAGAACCTGATGAAAAAGGACCCTGGCCGGGATTTGAACCCGGGACCCCGTGCATCCGAGCGAACTACCCAAAGCACGTATCATTCTACTAGACCACCAGAGCGACGAAAGCTTTTCCAGTAAATGTATTATAACGAGCGTTGTTACTTGTGTTACGAGGTTATTTTTAACTTCACAGCCACTGATAGCGCTGGAGAATCGAGATTCCCCATTCCGGGCTTTTGCCGCGTTGGTCGAAACCGAGCTGGCTAGCATGGACGACCAACCAGCCGTATCTCAACCAGCCGTTGTGTCCTATGTGTTTCCCGTCCGATCCCTCTTGAGCAGCTCTATTCAACGCTATGGTCAATCTGACCTGGGAATGCTTCTTCCCCGTTCGAGGAGTGAAAGCACAGAGTCCGCTCCCATCCCCATAGTAAACCGAACACGATCCCTTTCAGAGTCTTCGAGCACCCCCTCGATCAAGCTCAGCGATCTTCCTTCAAAAGGAACCCAGAAACGGCGCAGTATAACATCAAACTTCAGACACTTTCCTGGCGAGGACTCTGGACCAAATCTACGCCGTGTTTTCAGTACGACCTCAAATAGGCAGCGTCCGCTGCCCCCCGATCGCCTCGCCGTCTTTTCTGCCTCCACTCCGGTAGCGGATGTAGCGTCTCCTGCGCCAAAGCGCAAACCCCCCGGGGAGCCGCCGCCTGAGCTTCCCGCCCGGCCGAAACAGGTTCCCGTGAGCGACGACCCGCTGCCACCGGAGGAAGTACCCGACAAGGGCGAGTCTGAGCCTTGGAATCTCTCCCGGCATGGCATTGTTCGCCTCCCCACAATTCCGTCTGTACCCAGTACTAGCAGAGACACCTTTCCCGTTTCTGCGACAGTACTGGGTAGCGGAACTCGTACAGGCCCTTCTGCTGGCCACTCTGAGATATTGTTTCCCAACCTTGCTCCCCCAAGTGACGGTGTCCGCCATTCAGCTTCCTCCCCACGCTCCGACCCCGCCCAGGTCGTCCCCTCTGCTCAGGGTTCTGAATCTGCTCATGATCAACGTTTCGAGTCAAACGGCTCGTCGTCCACGCGGGTATCCGGCTTAGGCTCCGAGCCTGCCTCGAGCTCAGACGCCAGTAACACCTCACACCTTCTCACTGTTCGTTTTGAGCACGTTCAAGACGAATACGGTCATCACGTCATTGTGGGCCGAGAGGGCACACTTGCCCGCTGCGAAGATGAGGTGCGCGTCTCGCTAATCCCTTTTCGAGCACTAAAGGATTTGCAGCCAATTCGCACGCCGGGTGCTGTGCAAGGATTCGGAGTTCTTATTGTCGTCAATGAGCTCGAGGATACTTTACTCGTCCGTCAAGTCTCAGAGGTGTGTCTATCGACACTTAATCTGCTTATCCTCACGCTATTGCTCAGAATGCCGAAGAAATCCTCGGCCTCCCTCCGCGCTACCTGTTCTCCCTAGATTGCTTCACCGATATCCTACCCGATTCTCAGGCTGGAGTCCTCTGGGACAACATTCAGTTCCTCCCTCATTCCGAGAATGCGGATGAGGATGAGGAGGCGTCGCCCCATGTGTTTTCGCTCACTGGATGGGGAGCCCCGGGAAGTAGCTCTCTTAACAACGAGCCTAACGACGATCGTCACTCATGGACTTGTTGGTGCGCGATGCACCGGCCGTCTGACCCGGCCGGGAACAACTCTGGGCTCATCATCTTGGAGTTCGAACTGGAGCGCGATACGTTAAACCCCCTGTACCCGGTCCCAGACCCAATCCCAGATTCATCGCCGCGTAGTAGGAGCGCTGCCAGTGCGACTGGGTCAACGCACGGCTCTGAGCACACAGTCATAGCTACGGACGAATCGCCGACTCGGGACTCGCTCCCGCCTGCGGGGACGGTTGAAAGAGATTTAATACCTCTTTCAGCAGAGGGGCATGAGGAACCCAGCGTACCAAGCGCGGAGGACATCCTCGAAAGCACAACCTCACGCGCAAGACCGCTGCTTGCACTCGAACGTCTGCGCCGCATCGCCCGTGTCAATCCGGAAGCGAGCTCGGACAGCACCTCTCCACCGCCCTCAGAGACGCGCGGGCGCCGGGCGCAACGCGCTGGTGGGAGTGCGCCCGGCAGTGTCGGCATGATGGACGTGTTTGCGGTGATGGGTCAGCTCGATGAACAGCTTGGAGAGGCGCCGGACCTCCCGTCGTTTCTCCAGGTCGTCGTCGGTGTGATCAAAGATCTATCACAATTCCACCGCGTGCTCGTATATCAGTTTGATGAGGCATGGAATGGTCAGGTATGAGTTGAACAAATTACCGCAAAATTGGGGGCTCATCATCTAGGTCGTCGCAGAATTGCTGGACTGGGATAAAACCCATGAAATATTTCGGGGACTGCATTTTCCCGCAGTCGATATTCCAGCGCAGGTGCGTTGATACTTCCATGCTGACAGATGAAAAATAATGCAGCGGTAACAGGCGAGAAAGTTGTATGCGATCAGTGCGACTTTTGACCGCAATTCGATCTTCCCCACACTGACTATCCCAACAGACAAGGTCCGATTACTATACGACCGCTCACAAAGTACCGCGCGTATCGTCGTGCGCAGTGCAGAGGACCTGAAGACGCCGCTGGTATGTTCTGTTGTTTTCGTCGTTGGAATTCACCTTGACGGTATTCTCAGAACATGACCCATTGTTACCTACGTGCCGTGAGCCCAATCCACGTTAAATGTGTGTTCTGTCTGTATAGCGGTTGCGCGATCGGAGTCGTTGATGAGGTGTGCACAGATTTAGAAAACATGGGCGTGCGGGCTTCGATGTCTGTTGTGCGTGTCTTCATTTATTCTTCATCCAAGTCACTCACACCTCCCAGTCGATCATGGCGTCCGGTCGGTTATGGGGGCTCGTGAGTTGCCACTCGTACGGTGCGCAGGGCATGCGCGTGTCTTTTCCTGTGCGGCAAATCCTGCGCCTCATGAGCCAGTCAATATCACGGAACATTGAGCGTCTCCACTACGCTCAACGGCTGTCGACGAGGAAACTGGTGCGCAAATACGCGATATTATATATCTGCGATACCAACAACGCTCAATATAGATCAATACGATGACATCCGAATATCATCCTGTGGGTCGAGCTTTCGTACCCTTCGGAACCAACTCAATGGCGATTTGGGTGAAATCTTTTAGGCGGGATATATTGTAAGTGATGCTGATGACCTTTTAAGCCTGTTCGACGCAGATTTCGGAGTCCTTGTTGTTTGTGGCTTTAATCAGGGCTCCAACTCCTCCGTACTTAGGAGGTCTATGTAGATTGGGGGAGCTGCTAAGCTATTGGGACCAAGTGACCATGGACAGGAAATCCTCACCATGGCGGCGTATCTGCGAGTCAAACAGTTCACGTCAGTATTTTCGCCAATTCTTCTGTGCACCACATCCTAACTGTGAACTTTTTTGTGTATTTTCACTGGAAACCAGCACGATCCAAATTTCGCAGGCCATTACCAAGGATTTTGATGACCTCCCGGAATTCGCCGGCCTCGAAGTCGTTGCTGGAATGCTCTATGTGCCGTTGTCCCCCGATGGAAAGATTTCATTTGCGTCCTTCGTAAAGGGCAGCTGCAGGCATGTGCGCTGGGCTGGGAAATCCGAATACGAAAACTCGGCCAGATACAATGCTCGAGCCGCGCAAATCGTTCGCGGTTTGGTCTGAGATGCAGACTGGTCGGTGTCGCGCGTGGACGGACGAGCAGCTTGAGACGGCCGGCGTGCTCGCACTGGTGTATGGCAAGGTGGGCCTGTCGATTGACGTTTGGGAGTATATTTAACCGCCGTATAGTTCATCGAAGTGTGGAGGTTGAAGGAGAATGCGCTGCAGACGACCCGGCTTACGAATTTGCTGCTCTCTAATGCGTCGCACGAAGGTGAGGTCCGAGAAAAGTTCGTTTATGGGTTTCTCACGCCCCTATCGCCAGTTCGAACCCCGTTAAACCACATCATCAAGTGCGTTTTTTCGCTTAGTTTTCGGAGGCATACTTACTTGTGGCCAGTTATTTGGAGATGGCGCTCAATGGACCGTTGGATGATGAGATCCGTGACAATCTCAACCGCTCGCATGCTGCATCCAAGGTTCGAACGCGTCCTGACTTGATCCCGATCGAATCTTATGCCTGTCCAGAGTTTGCTCTTCACGATCAATGACCTGTTGGTGCGCTATCAGTGTGTGTGGATCTCCAAGACGAGATACTCAAATCATTTTGCAGGACCTGAGTCGCCTCGAGAGCGGACAGGAGACATCCAATAACGAGCCCTTCAATTTACGGGACACCATTGAGGATGCGACACATCTTTATCGCAGGGAGGCACAACGGCGAAATATCGCATTCAAGATAGAGCTTGAACATTCGCCGACGACGGTCATTGGGGACGTGAAAAAGATTCGAACCGTGGTGCAAAATCTGACCGATAACGCTTGTACGTGTTTCCATCATCGCAGACTTGACTTTCGGTGAACCGCCGCGTAGTGAAGTACACGTCGGAAGGAACGATCACGGTCGGCTGCACGACACTCGCGGACCCGGAAGGCGTACGCGGTGTGAATGAAACCGTTATCGAAATCGTCGTGGCGGATACCGGGTGTGGAATCGATGTGGAGAGCTTGGGGAGCATGTTTCGCGAGTTTGAGCAGGTCGAGACGATGGAGCTCAAGCCCATTCCCCTCAGTGATGCGGGGCTGGGACTCGCTGTGGTGGTCAGGATAGTGGAGCAGTGCGTTGATGGTTCTTCATTTATCGTGTTCGTTCGGCTGAACTCGTTCACAGGCTCGGCGGGCAGCTGAGGGTGGAGTCGAAGGTGGATGAGGGGAGTCGGTTCACGTTTTCTCTGGCGATGTCTGTGGATGGCAAGGAATTGGTGATGGCGCCACCGGCAGCGTCCATCAAGGCGCGCTCTCGGACAGGGAGTTTGGACCCGGCGGCGGAGATTGAGTCTCTTGTGCAGGCCATAGCGGCCACTCACATCGCTAGACCGACCTCGCTCGGGGACTTTCACAGACGAGCACAGTCGCGGGCGTCTTCTGCTTCGGGGCCGCGCGCGGCGTCCGTAATCTTCCCCGGGGTGTTTACGGTGGCGGACTCGAGTACGCCAATTCGGGCGGTCAAGGTCGATAGCTTTGCGACGCGGAAAGAGGATCGCAAGCCGTTCGAAACAGCACCTACAGAGTATCTACCCGATCAACTTACCGACCCATCAAAGCTCAGACTGCTCGTTGTTGAGGTGAGAACAGAAATCGAGGTTGAGATAACTGCTAATGAACGGGCATCGAAGGACAATGGTATCAACCGGGCAATCCTAGCTAAGCGGTTGCGGCTCGATGGGCACGCTGTGGTGACGACCACAAATGGCCAAGAGGGACTGGACAAGGTCACCTCCGATCGCGCGTTCGACGCCATCCTCATGGATATCCAGTGAGTAGTGTTTATTGCACAACTAATGTCTGCTAACATCTGCACTAGGATGCCAATCCTGGATGGCTTCGAGGCGACCAAATGCATCCGAGCCCTGGAGAAATCATCCCCATCGCCAGATAACAACCTCCGTCCATCCAATCGCCTCAACGGGGGACATACGCCCATTTTTGCCGTTTCTGCGAGTCTTGTGGAGCGGCAGCGGGAGGCGATGGTGCACTGTGGGTTTGACGGGTGGATGCTCAAGCCGATTGACTTTAAGCGGTTGAGGGTCATTATGGGGAGCATTACGGATTTGGCGCAGCGGCGGCTGAATGTTTATTGCCAGGGGTGCAGTTGGGAGGCGGGGGGGTGGTTGGTGGACCCACCGCCGTCTCCTTGATTTTTTGGCTTGTTGGATTTAATTGTTTATTTTACTTCGGCGCTATTAGGGTATTCGCGACTATCATACTCATACTTGTATATTATGTTGTAGAGTGTGGCCTCGGAATCAACTCGACGCAAGGCTGGGTGACTTCCCGTAAATTCTAACCTTCAAGGAAGATGCTGGAAAATTTTGGTAAGGACTTGAACGGGTTCATCTGAATACGCCGACGTCGAGCGAGACTTGACCCCGCCAGAAGGATGCGCAGCTAGGGTATTATTCTAATTTCTAGATATCTTTAACAATAATCAATCTCATCACTAGCACCCTCACAAGCACAGAGATTCCGGTGGGAGTCGACTACCTCACAGGAACTAACTCACTTCAGATATAGGTCGACGATATCTGCTTCGAGATCCAGCCGCTGCAGCGTGGCCGACCTGCCTTTTTAGGTTGCGGGTGGAGTGTTGTTTGCACATGTGATGACGCTGAGCATCAGGAAAATCCAAAGTTGCTGTATAGACCCACAAAGACCGCTATAGACCGCTATAGACGTTATAGACGTCATAGTAAACCGGTCACCCCACTAGTAAGGTGGGGGGACCAGTTTAATTCTATAGACACTCAAAGACCGTTATAATAGGCCCTTTGTCTATAGAAGTGCCCATATTCAGAGCCTTCATAGCTCTTATATTTGTTCATACTGGACCAAAAATCACGACGAATTGCGACGAAAAGACAGATATATTGCAATAGATAAGTACAGTTTTACAAGAAACACTGCCCGCCCGCCTCGTGTAACAGTACGCGCCGACACCCCTGAAGGATGCGAAGTACGATCCGAGGATTTGATTCAACAAGGCCATTGGTAGTGTGGACGGAATCTTCAAGCCGCCGAGTCGGAGAGTTTATCAGTCGGGGGAAGACTGGCCGATTGGTGGAGTTTTGAGAGTTGTTGAAGTTGACGGCGAACTCTATCATCATGTTGCGGATTTTCCTTGAGACCAGAAACGCGCGAAGATTGGTCTTGAGTTTCGACTTGAGAGAAATGAACTTGACAACAACGTGACGACGTGAACGCGGGAACAAAAACATGGAAGATTTGTCTTGAGTTGTCAAATTTCGCGCGAACTTGACGGCGGTGAAACGTGAGAAGCTTTTCGACCGACATCAAGGGAATTGAATATTGAGCAAATGAGACCCCATCTGGTGTTTTGAGGGACATCGGCAGGTTTGAGGGACATCGGCAGGTAGCTAGTGAAGGACAGGTTAGAGGGCACATTTGGATGTGGAGGTTACGGGCGGAATGCACTGGTTGGGAGGATTCAATGTGCGTGAGGCCCCACTCCCAAAAGATCGGCGAGCGTGGAGGAGGTACAAGGCCGCCGAAAAGAAGAGTCCCGGCGTTGAGGTGAGTCCATAGATTGTTGTGGGGATGACAAGGACATGATGAGTAGCGAAAGCAGGGTGGGTCAAAGTCCGGGGCATACGGCTGGCTGTCCACCGTGCGGGTAGGCCGCTAGGGATGACACACAGGACAAAATGCATGAAGCAGAAATGATAAACGCCGCAACACACATTCACCAGGCCCCGGGAAGCTCCACTAAAGGATTGTCCGAAAAATTGGATTTTTGAGAGCCAAATTCCGTGATTTCCTTGTCCGAAAATTGGATTTTCGAGGCCAAAAGTCTGAAAGCCTTGTCCGGGAATTGGATTTTTGAGGCGAAGTTTGTGGATTTTCACCGGCCGTGGACCGCATTTTGTGCTGGACCTCTCTGACGAAACGAGACACCGCGTGGAAGGAATTCAAAAAGGTGATATTTGAACCTCCTCAAGAATTCAGCTAACTAGTCTGTCCAGTGGGTACATGCACAGCGCCGCGCCGTAGGCGCGGCGGCGAAAAAAATTGGCACCCACGTGACAAGCCTTGTCTGATATTGGATTTTCGAGACCCAGAGACCCCAAAAAATTGGATTTTTGAGGCGGAGATTTGGATTTTTTTCGGACAATCCTTTGGTGGAGCTTCCCGGGGCCTCATTCACCACCCAGATTTGATGCGCCAGACGTCGATAAGGGCAGTGAGCCCAAACCGTCGTTCTGGACGCAGTCTGGCCGAAATCGTACCCACAATGTTCAGAAGGAACATGAAGAAGAAAAGCCAAATACGAAAGAAGAGCGGCATGCCCCCACAGAACGCGAAGGGGGAAAAGTAGGAAGGACTTACATCGGTTCTACATCTCGTCCTCGTCCTCCCTCGTTCCCAGTGCCACTCAATGTCGTCGTCACACCGATGAAGGAGAGTATAAGAGGAATGAGCATGGATTGAGGGAGCTGGAGGAAGGAGACGGATTGTGGGAGACGGAAGCACGAATAACCAGCGTGTGCCCCGCTGTCATAACAGTGCCGGCCGGATACCATATTGGGTGTCAGCCCGCTGAAATGATGGGTTCAGCGGGCTGTAACAAGCCATGCTGCCCACATTTGTTGTACATACGAGTTTTGGTTTTTGAATCCACAAACAGACGAACTTTGGTATTATGCTTTACCCAGCAACTTGAGAATGAGCCTGATATCTAGAGCAGCCAGCCAGTTGTTAAATCTCTCAACTACAATACAATATACATTCTGTTTCTGAATCCCAAAACTAGCGCCCAGAGTGTTCTGTTCTCATTTTTAACAACCCAGGTGAGTTGAGGGTTGTGTTTGCATTTCCGAGAACCCAGATGAGTTGAGGGTTCTGTTCATATTTCCAAGAACTCAGGCACCCTGAGGATTATGTTCACATTTCCAAGAACCCAGGTGAGTTGAGTGTTCTGTTTGCATTTTCAACAACCCAGGTGACTTGAATGTTCTGTTTGCATTTCCGACAACCCAGGTGCCTTGAGGGTTGTGTTCGCATTTCCAACAACCCAGGTGCCTTGAGGGTTGTGTTCGCATTTCCAACAACCCAGGCAGTATCAAGCCTTCTGTTCATATTTCCAAGAACCCAGGTGCATTGAGTGTTCATTTCCGAGAACCCAGGTAAGTTGAGTGTTCTGTTTGTGTTTCCAACAACCCAGATGACTTGAACATTCAACATTCTGTTCACATTTCTAACAACCCAGGCCGTATCAAGCCCTCTGTTCACATCTCCAAGAACCTAGGTGCATCAAGCATTCTGTTCGTGTTTCCGAGAACCAAGGGGAGTTTCAACATTCTGTTCACATTTCCAATAACCCAGGTGCATTGAACATTCTGTTTGCATCTCCAAGAACCCAAGAGAACTGAGCTCGGTTTGGTACCCTGAGTTCTAGTTTTCAATAACTTGAATGCTTATGTTCTTCTGTTCTGGTTTCAAAGAACTGAGGTCCTTTGGCACTTGGGTTCTTGTTTCCAAGAACCGGTGTCCCTTTGCACACAGGTTCCTGTTTCTATTTCTCAGAACTGAGGTCCATGCACTTAGGTTATTGTGTCGAAAAACTTAGCTCGGGTTGCACCGAGTTCTGACTTGTTCTGACTTTCAATAACTCGAGCGCTTATGTTCATCTGTTTTTGTTTCCAAGAACTGGGGTCCCTTTACGCTTTCCATTAAGCAGCAGTTGGGCCCGTACAATATACATGTGTTGTGTTGGATGTAGCTAATGAATACCAGGTACCTGCAGTCTCTAGCAGTTTGAACACCTGAGAGAACAAGCAGTAAAGATTCAAGCATAGCAAGAGCCTGGCAGGAATATTTTGGAGGTAGTGAATGTGTGCCAGTGGCAGAGGTAGTAAAATCCTGATGGTCATAAAACCCCTGTTGAGTGGTAGTAAAATTTTGGAGGTAGGAAAAGAGGTAGTAAAAGGTAGTAAAGTATGTGACATGAGGTAGTAACGGTAGTAAAGTATGTGACATAAGGTAGTAAAGGTAGTAAAATGTTACGTTCAAGGTGGTAAAATAAAGGCCAAAAGGTTATAATGTGGTCTGCGGCCTCAGGGCAGGATTCCAGAGAGCATAGGGAGACTGTATAGCCCAACCTGAAGCCTCATTAAAGGTTACTGTAGAGTATGACCTCAGTTTTCTAATGTTCAAAGTTGTAACATCTGACTCTGTATGACCGCTATGGCTGGTTATATGAAACACAAGTCTGGAGTTGGAACTTTTTGTCCTTTCCTGGTAGAATGAATTTAGATTAAGCACACTACTCTCAGTTCAGTTCAAATCTGGTTGGCTTGGATTTGCATCAGTCATTGTGAGAAGCAATGAACAGTGTTTGAACCACATACTTGAGTACCATACTTAGCATTCTAAGTGCACAAAAGAGTTGACGGGATAGTTACTGAATATTTATGTAAAGAACAAAAAGTTCCTTGCAGCACACTCTTGAGGGTCCATGCGTGGCAGCAACGTTGCAGTTTGACAAGACGGGGGTTCAATCATGTGATGGATTAAAAGAATAGTGTGGGAGGAATGGTTATTTACCGCATTGTGTTACATTTAAATTGTTCCTATATCCAGCTTACAATCCACAAATTAGAATCTAAAACAAAAAACCGTTGGACATGTAAGCACGGGAATATGCTGGCATCGCTGCATTGATGTGGCATCATTGATTTCTCGCAAATCACTCTAAATGGGATTCCATTATGTGTTCAGTGTCAAATTTGTCCTTCTTGGTCCGTACAAATTGAGGGTATGGCTAATAGGGGAAGTCAAAGCGGTCTGTGCGACCGATTTTGTCACCGATTCTGTCACCGATTCTGTCAACGATTTTCGTGTCAGAATCGGTCCAGAATCGATCAAAAAAGTGAATCGGCCAAGAATCGGTGTTCCTCCTCCGGAGGAGGAACTCTTGAGAATCGGTTAAAAATCGCCTTTGAGAATCGGCCTCGATGGAAGCAAACAAGAGTAAACTTAATTTGTTATTATTAATTACATAAGTTAAAAGCACTTTTGAGTCTGTACCACTTGCGCCTGAGTTCGACGTGCACGACATGGCCCGTACCAAAACAAAGAAGCCCCCGGCTGCTTCTCGAACAGGAGACAAGACATTATTCAATTCTTCAATGTCCGCCGGGGCCAAGCCAGCGCGGGTAAAATTCCATTTAAATTTGTTCTTGCGGCGGAGCATGGCTTTCAGACGTGTGGTGTGGTGCTCGAGGAAGGTTTTAAGGACATCGCGAGCCCGGCGCTGGCGCGACGAAAGGCGGGGCATGATGGCGGCGGCCAAAACAAGAATAGCATTACTATTTATGTGACTATGATGTCACCACATACACAGGTGTACATGCTAAAATCGACCCAGAATCACCATCGGGGGGGTCAAAGTTGAGACTGATTTTCTTCCGATTCTTCAAACAGAATCGGAGGAGAATCGGTCTAGAATCGGCACAAAAATCGGAGCCGCCCGAGTGCTTTGACTTCCCCTAATATATTTGTTGAATGGAAGGCTCTGGATAGCCATGTACCTCAAGGTTTATTCACCATTAACGATTCAACCATCCCTGATCTCGCAGCCTCGAATCCACGGTTTGGATTTCAATAATCCGAGGGGTCGACATCAGACTGGCCCCTGGTTTGGGGATTCAACCACAGAGCATGTTTCAGTCATTAACAAATATTTAAAACCAGTTGGCACATTAACTAACTTGCAGCCACTTGCTTAGATCCCAATTTAGCAGGTCAACAGGTTGAGTAGGGGACCAGTTCTAGGATTTAACCACAGATGCCTGTATCTATTTCAGTTAGCAGTTTGGCTGAGTGAGTAGTAGAGTACATAAAATCACTCATACACTGTTGAATGTTGAGAATCAATCCTCAGGTTAAGAAACAATTCATGGTGATTGATGTACAATTATCAGCATTTAAGAGGGTGTTCCAAATTTTATCTTTAAGGGCCCCCATGTGTAAAGAAAAACAGAAGTTTATTCACATTTGCTGAATCCCACCATCAGTGATCTGGTTGCGAAATTCAATAACAGGAGCTGGTTCTGGTTTTAGGATTCAACAACAGAGATTTTGGGATTTAATAATAGGTGGGTAGGCTGCTTGTTGGATATGTGAGCAGACACTCAATACACCTGGGTTGTTGGAAATGTGAACAGAATGCTGGATGCACCTGGGTTGTTGGATATGTAAACAGAATGCTCCGATGCACCTGGGTTGTTGGAAATGTGAACAGAAATGCTCAACGGACCTGGGTTGGCGGAAATGCGAACCAGAAGGCTCACGGCACCAGGGTTGTTGGAAATGCGAACCAAGGCTCAACATAGCTGGGTTGTTGGAAATGCGAACAGAAATACTCAACGGACCTGGGTTGGCGGAAATGCGAACCAGAAGGCTCACGGCACCTGGGTTGTTGGAAATGCGAACCAAGGCTCAACATAGCTGGGTTGTTGGAAATGCGAACAGAAATGCTCAACGGACCTGGGTTGGCAGAAATGCGAACCGGAAGGCTCACGGCACCTGGGTTGTTGGAAATGTGAACCAAGGCTCAATGTCAGCGACAGCCCTGGGTCGGCTTGGCGGTAAAGCTGAAACGGAAATAACCCGGCCGGGACCTTTGTGCGAATAACCCGGTCAGAACCCGGGGCGAACTCCGTAGGGGATCGAGCGTCGAAATGCCCCAAGCGAGGGACGAGGTGCGACGAGGATCTACCCGAGGAGGAACCCGATAGGACCCGAAGGCGGTATAGTACGCGCCTAGATATCCCTCGTTGGATAATCGAAGCGAGGATGAAGGATAGTATGCTGGGAGTTGGAAGAGAGGTTTGAGAAGACGCGTCGTCGTTGCCAGGCCAAGGTAAGCTGGTATTAGACGAGGTAGAATCTAATGTACATGTAGATTCTACCCTAGTTATATACTACTTTGGTTGCTATGGACCGAATTAATCGTCTTCCCATAGAAACCACAGGGGTCTCGCGATCGTTGGTTTGAATATGATCACAAGGTAATTGGCTTTTAGGGTTTTGACACTTGAAGTGTCGATCTTGTCCCCTGGCGATGGCGTGTCGTTTAGGGTTAATATCCCGGGTTGTCCTCGATCGTGGCCTCCTAGATGTGTTGCCGGGTTGCACCGGAGCATACCGGGTTATAAGCGTTCCTGGCGTGATCTGTCGTTCCAGGGTTAATAACCCGGATGCCGTCCGATTATCGTTACTTGGGTCAATAACCCGGATTGTATCGGGAAGTCCGGGTTTCGCGGGGCGTGTGTGAATCGAATGAAAAGGCGGTGAAAAGCCCGATTCATGACATCACCCCCCCCCTTCAAGGTCGGTGTCCTCAACGACTCTGGCGCGATAATATTTCCGTCTCATTCCTCGATTTTCCCTTCAACTCGAAGAACCCGGGCGATAACCCGGGTGTCCTGGACATAATTGACTGCATCTTGATCGCCGATCGTGGGTGTCAGGTGACATTTGTGGGTCCTTTCGGCATAGGTCCCGCGGAAGCAGTCCGCTTCTCCTGTGATCGCCGTCGGTGCCTCACGTCCAACTCTATTTTGCCGACGTCGTCCAGATTTGGAAGGTTTCAACCCCGCGCTTCCATTCGATCGCGCTGCGGGTTCTTCGCGCCCCTGGGCTCGGGATATGTCTTAACAACCCGGGGCCAGGGGCGGGGATCTCCTGCCTTTCCTCTCCCCCCATGTCTGCTCCCCTCTCTCCCCCCAGGCGTTACGTCCGCCTCTGCGTTCTCGTCGTTCAGCTCCACCACTTTCCGCACCCCCCGATTCCCCGCAACATTCTGCAGCCTCGGCCTCCCCTAAACCTTAATGTCCTCCACTTGTTCGCATCACAACGCCCTGTCTGGTTCGCGCCCCCTCGCGCTCTGCCTGCCCTATACGAGTTTGGCTGGGACCCCGAGAATCCGGACGCTGTGCGTCCGTATTCAGGTCCCGAGCCCGAGACTGCAATTTCTCGCGACTTCGCCCCCCCGTTTGTCTCCGACGCGAGTCCTCGCGCCGTCGACCCCGACTTCGTGCGGTGGATTTTCAATATGGATCCCGGTCCCGTTCGCGGATTACGTTTGGACCCGCCACCCCATCGGTATCTCTCTCCACGTCGCCCCCTCGGGAGTTCCCCCTTGTCCCTCCCGACGAGTTTCTCGTTGGCGGACGTGGCTCACGAGGTGTTCCTCTCGTATGCTCTCTTCATGTGGTATTCCGTGCAGATTCTCGGACCCCACGGCTACCAGGTGTTGGTGATTTGGGCGCGCCGTCGCGAGGGCCACAACTATCTGTTTCGTTACGCCGCGGACCTCCCCCCCATGGACTTGGCGGCGCGTCTCCACCACGAGATGGACATCTTGGCCGCCACCATTGAGCTTTTCAACGGGGATCCCGTCACGAATGCAGAGGAGTTGTTGAATCGAGTCGTACGTCTCCCTTCTCTTGTTTCGTTGTTCGCTGTTGCTGACCTAGTCTTGGATATTCTAGTTGCGGATGGAACACTTCCTCTTCTTCCTATCGCAGCACGGGACGCAAGTCGCGTACTCGCAAGAGTACGAGGCTTTGATCGATTCGGCCATCCATTACATGCAACCCACCTGGGACTCGGACCAGCGACTCCACGAATTGCGACGTGTCCGTGCCCGTGTTGCGCGTCGAAGCCGCTTCATTCATCCGCGTGCGCCCGCGACGATCCGTTTGCTTCCCCAGAACTGGGAAGACCCTCGTATCCCTGCGCCCGGTCTTATCTTCAATGAAGATTCGGTTTTCTTCGATGCTCAAGGCATGCTGGAGGCTTTGGATGGTGTGTACTTCCCTCCCTTTCTTCTCTCGTTCGTCGTACTGACTCTCCTTGCTGTAGGTCTGGCGGAAGTTGGCGACAACGGATGCCCACTGGATGACTTGGATCTTTCGGCCACGAGTGCGATTCTGGAGGGGGTCGACCTGGACGTCTTCATTTCGGAGAGTCTTCTGGATCCGCGGGAGTTTCACGGGGCGAGTATCCCTCGCTCTCCGTCCCCTCCTCCGCGTGTTCCTACTCCAGTTCCCCCTCCTCCGCCTCCGCCTCCGCCCCCGACCACAGTGGAGCCGTGGCTCCTGCAGGATTTCGTTGAGGTCCCCCCATCCAGTCCGCCGTCGTGCTACGTCGAGATCCCTTCTCGGCGTCGCAAACGCGCTTCTTCTGTGATTTCGATTCCGAGCGATGAGGGGGACATCGAGCTGCCCCCACCCCGCCGTTCTTCCCGTCCCCACACTCCGGCCGCCCATCGCCATGCGACCCCTCCAACCGTGCCTCGCGCTTCCCGTTCCTCGAAGCCGCCCCCTCACAAGCGTTCAAAGAAGACGGCGCATCCGGAGGATCGAACTCCTCGCACCTCGCCCCGACTCCGCCCGGATTCCACGCGCCCGCCCGTGTACTTCGCGAATGAGAGTCACCGTCGCGTTGGCGCCGTAGTGCGTCAACTGCGCCCGGGCTGTCCGGGCTGTGGGGTTTCTCGCTTCTGCACGGAGGACACGGACCCCAACGAGGGTCGTTCCAACAAACCGCGGACGTCGTGTTATCATTGCGCGGCGACCCATGTGCGGTGTTCCCCTTGGCGTGCTTTCAGCGAGGCCTTCCACGATTGTGACGAGCGCGCGCTGTCGCGGTTCTTCTTCGAATTCTGGGAGCATCTGGGGGGTGGGCACTACCAGCCTTTGGAGCCGGACCCCCGTGTCTCTAACCTTCATAGGTTAGGTACGTCTCTAGTTCCGTTTCTTCTCTCTTCTGCGTACTAACTGTTCTTCTTGGACAGCGCGGGATTATTCGTACCGCAATTTCCTCTACGAGTTCTTGCCGTTGCAAAACACCGATCGGTCGTTCCGTCGTCGCCAAAGGAAGGAGGAAAAGAAGGAGTCGGAGAAAGAGGTGGAGGGGAGTGTGGGGGGCCCGCCCCCTGCGCGGTCTAGCGGGCCCAAAATCCGCATTCCGCCCTTGCGTCCTCGTCCCGACGTCATGGAGGTGGAGGAGCACGACCTCCCCATCGCCCTCGACCCTCGCAACTTCGATTCGAACTTGGAGCCCACTCCCCTGCCCTCGCAGCAGGCGTCTTCCAGTCGTGGTCCCGGTACCGCCTCCCACGCGCCTGCCGCCTCGGGTTCTCCTCGCCCGCCCGCCGCCTCTCGTGCCAGCGTCCCAGTGGGTCCGAGCGATGCGAACGCCTTCCGGCTTTCCCTAGGCTCTGAGGATTCCTTAGGGGCGGACACTGATGCCCTCACCGCCTACATGCAGTCCATCCCGGAGGACATGCGCGTTCCATTCTTGCAGCGCATGGCGTCCGTTGCCCAGGGGGCACTGGGGAATTTGGGTTCGGCGGAGAAGCCAAAAGAGGATCGCAAGGGGAAGGGGAAGGCGCGGGAGTAGAAATGGTTTTATTGGTGGGTCGGTGTTTGTGCTGGGACTTCCGTAGCCCAGTTCATATCTTCGTTTATCTTTGTCGCTCTTCTTTTGCTTCATAAATGTATGATTATTTGCTTCTTCGTCGTACGTTCGAGGGACTCGTTTTAAGTTGTTCAAGAACCTAAATGATATTTCATCGAATTTCGCCTGACAAGTTGAACCGTGGGAGGGGAACTGCCGAAAAGTAGATAAGATTGGATTGGTAAGGGAGGATAAGATCGGGTATCGGTGCGGCTAGCCGCGGGTATCTCCATTGAACCTTCTTCTTCCTTTTTAGGCTGGTTCCCCATACATTGCCCCCGCGTCCGTCCGTACTTGCGGCGTATTCATGGTCTCGGGGTCCCTTCTTGCCCGGATTCTGTCGACGTAATCCGGTACAAGGTGTGTCATGCGGGTGAAAGGGTCGACAATGAAAAGGTCGTCCAGGAACGAGCGCACGGGGATGTCTTCCAGGGGAGGCATGTCTGCGCAATCGTCCTGATCGGGTCGGGTTATCACGATCCTCTCGTGCCCCTGCCGGAGGTTGTTCCTCCTCGGGTTGCGACGTGCTCGGGCCCTTGTAGGATAAGCCGGTCGTGCGCGGGGTCTGGCTAGATGTGCTAGCCAGAATCCGAAGGCGCGCACAGAGTCGCGCGTGGTTCGGATGAACCAATGTTCGTCGTACGGGCGTTCGTGTCGTCCCCGCTGGCGGGGTAGGTTCCGGCGAGTCTCTCGCGCGAACCATACCGCGAGGAGTCCTGCGATGGCTACGAGTGCCACAGGCCACAGGCCATTCCCGGATGGCTGCCTGGTAGCACTTCCTCGTCCGTTATCCTGTATATATATGTTCATCTGCATGATCTCGGGTTGTTCTTGACGGTTGTTGCGTAGGTCGGGGCGGGTAGATTAGATTCTACCTTCTGTCAGCGACAGCCCTGGGTCGGCTTGGCGGTAAAGCTGAAACGGAAATAACCCGGCCGGGACCTTTGTGCGAATAACCCGGTCAGAACCCGGGGCGAACTCCGTAGGGGATCGAGCGTCGAAATGCCCCAAGCGAGGGACGAGGTGCGACGAGGATCTACCCGAGGAGGAACCCGATAGGACCCGAAGGCGGTATAGTACGCGCCTAGATATCCCTCGTTGGATAATCGAAGCGAGGATGAAGGATAGTATGCTGGGAGTTGGAAGAGAGGTTTGAGAAGACGCGTCGTCGTTGCCAGGCCAAGGTAAGCTGGTATTAGACGAGGTAGAATCTAATGTACATGTAGATTCTACCCTAGTTATATACTACTTTGGTTGCTATGGACCGAATTAATCGTCTTCCCATAGAAACCACAGGGGTCTCGCGATCGTTGGTTTGAATATGATCACAAGGTAATTGGCTTTTAGGGTTTTGACACTTGAAGTGTCGATCTTGTCCCCTGGCGATGGCATGTCGTTTAGGGTTAATATCCCGGGTTGTCCTCGATCGTGGCCTCCTAGATGTGTTGCCGGGTTGCACCGGAGCATACCGGGTTATAAGCGTTCCTGGCGTGATCTGTCGTTCCAGGGTTAATAACCCGGATGCCGTCCGATTATCGTTACTTGGGTCAATAACCCGGATTGTATCGGGAAGTCCGGGTTTCGCGGGGCGTGTGTGAATCGAATGAAAAGGCGGTGAAAAGCCCGATTCATGACACTCAACATAGCTAGGTTGTTGGAAATGCGAACAGAAATGCTCAACGGACCTGGTTTGGTGGAAATGCAAACCAGAAGGCTCACAGCACCTGGGTTGTTGGAAATGTAAACCAAGGCTCAACGTACCTGGGTTGTTGGAAACATGAACAGAAATGCTCAACGGACCTGGGTTGGCGGAAATGCGAACCAGAAGGTTCACGGCACTTGGGTTGTTGGAAATGCGAACCAAGGCTCAACATAGCTGGGTTGTTGGAAATACGAACAGAAATGCTCAACGGACCTGGGTTGGCGGAAATGCGAACCAGAAGGCTCACAGCACCTGGGTTGTTGGAAATGTAAACCAAGGCTCAACGTACCTGGGTTGTTGGAAATGCGAACAGACCCAACACCACTCTGAGGCGAGTTCTCAGATCCCAAAATTGCTGTTGACATATCTAGGTGCTTGGAAATAGGAAGGATTCCATGGGTTGACAGAAATACGAACAGACTATGTATGATGGAATGGCCAGGTGCTTAGCGATCAATTCCAGCGGGCTGACATCGCCATCTTTGACGGGCGGACATCACTATCTTTGACCGGCCGGCACCGTTATGACAGCGGGGCTCATTCCACCTAGGCCCGGAAGCAAGACGAGTCTTTGTTTGTCCCCGATCAAAACGAACCATTTCGCGCGCACGTGTCGAAATTACGGCACGCGTTCAGTGACATCGTTTGATGCCGCGCCCGACCAGCGGTAACTCGAAGATAACTCTCTTGGCCTCTTATTACCCTGAGCTCATACTCTAATAACCCAGCCACCTGCATATAAATTTAGTTCTCCCTCAGTTCCCAACCTCGCGCGCGCAATATTATTATTTTGCTTCGATTCCCGCCACCCGGTGAGTTTAACGTTATCCGGGATTCCACCCCAGTAACTGTTATTTTCCTCAGGAAGAGCCCAGTTGAAGGCATTTTTTCCCGTCCTCGGTACACCATCTCCAACCGCCAGGTTGAATCCAGAGTATTCACACGCTAGTCAGCGGCTGCGTCTCGTCCAGCTAACATTGTGCTTGGTCCAAAGTTTTTTTCTCCTTGCTTTCTTCAGTTCCACTTGATTTTGGCAAGAGCCAATTTGACTTCCCGCTGCTCTGCTTAAAGCCTCCCCTGACCGATGTCCTTCCCCAAAACATGACAGCTATCGAAACTAGTCCTTCGTCGATGATTCGCGCGGCCGCTAGTCAATTTCATAATGAATATTTGATTATACACTTCACCCCACTTTGAAATTAAAGCTGATATTTGAGCAGATTGAACACCCACCATAGAATATGATAGTAAAGGCCTAATTTTATAGACCCTCAGAGTTTGCCATAGACCATTATAGTACCAGGGGATTTTATAGACACCGAAAGACCATCCAAGACCTGTATAGTCTGAGGTGTGTCTATAGCAAGAGGTGCGCGATCTGCTAAGCGAACCCACTGTGATGGGCACGTGCCGCAGGCCACCTTCCATATCGGGACACCTCTCCCACCGCTCGTTTCAGCTCACAGGCATGGCATGTCGACTCGATAATTGTAAAAATATTTGAAGATGCATTATACATGAGATATATCGCCTCCAGACTTTCTCCTGCAGCCCTGAATGTATTATAGTCGAAAAACCAAGCCTCCTGCCATAATTGTCACCTTGCTTTAGCTAGGTCCCCCTCCGTCACAATTATTCATGCCGATTTCTGCATCAAACAAATAAACCCCTGCCGAGGACCAAATACTAGCACTTCTGTGCTCGTCGAAACTAGCCGAAATCTGCATCAAACAAAGTGCCGAAAGTCCGACATCGAAAGCCCGAAGCGAACACAAGACCAAACACTAGCGTATCTCTGCTCGTCGAAACTAGCCGAAATCTGCATCAAACAAATACAGCCCACCAAATGACGTTGAAGTTCACGAGTCTTGAGGTGCTTGTTGATCCGCCGCTGATGGTATCGCAAATCCAGTGATGCGCCGATGCTCCCGAGCACTTGCCTTACGCCGCTCCCTCTCACTGAATGAACCCTTTCCACAACTTCCTTCAGACTTCAATCCCACTCCGTGCCGACACTCCTGACATGGACGTGTTCAATCATCTTTGCCGATTCGACTTCAAGCGGCCGCGCCCGCCTTTCCGACTTCCCCCGGCGACGGTGTGCCCTTGGTTAGATTAGGATGTGCTGATTGGTTCAGTTTGGCACATTTTCTCTCGCCTAACACACGTACTTTGGGCCTCCACGCCGTTGTGATCCCGACGCACCAGTGTTTTCCCGACATCGACGTGTTTTCCCGGCATCGACACCTAACAGAATTTTCCATCCCATTTTCTCGACCACACTACCGAGTTTTGAAGTTGAATAGACCTTTCTGCAGTAAGTCTTGGTTCAACTTCACGGCTTGCAGTCTCATTTTTTATAAGCTCTTCTCAGTCAAACTAGAAGAATAACATTTCAACTTCAGGCTTTGAGATTTTCAGGGATGTATGTGCGCTCGGTTGTTCAAATACACATTAAAGCTTAAGTGCTTAATTTTTCCTAATTTCATTCAAAAGGTCTTCGCAGTTAGGCCGTCATTGTGTTCCACGAGAACTCTGGTATGGTGCCGACACTGGGGGAATGGTTCGAACTGGAGACTCAACCTTCGACTAACCCCCTGCGCGCGCGCGGTCGCTCATCCAAATTAATTTTATTAAGACGCGAAGCCGCCGCAAGCAGTCAAACGACTACATGTCTCAGCCTGTACACATACCTCGTCGTTCGCTCTCGAAGCCTACTTTCTGACCGTTAGAACATGCCCTCACCTGCACAAGGCCCATCTCACCTTACTGTAATTTGGGTCGCTGGTCTGCAAACATTCAATGGGCCGAAACTCTGGACGAGGTACGTTTCTCTTCATTTGATTGATTTGAGACTCGAGGATGCTCTCTAGTTCATAAAAGGATGGAACAATGTTCCTCTTGAATTGAATCCTTGCCTAAGTAACGGTTCTTCAAGTCGTTAAATCTTCGAACCCTTGATATCTTGCTTTGTGCCTAGTCGTTCTTCTTCACCAACAAAGCAAGAACGGAACTGGGTTCAGACTACGGAGGTGCAGGGCGGCCATACCGCGGCTATGGAAAGGGTACGAGGTGCGCCGTACATAACCGGAGTGTTTGACCCCAGTCCGGCACACAAAGAACCGTGGCACTTACCCGCGCGCCCGCAGAATGTGAGGCACGGCAGCGCCCCGCGTGCGTACATGGAGTCGCCGGGCACGCTAATGTAAATGCGCGCTGGCCCCGTATTATCTGTCTGACACGGCGGGTGCGGCGGTGCGTACGACGGCGGGGAACAGGACGAAAGCGGGAGCGGGAGACAAGGGCAAGCATCGCGGACGCATCGCCGCATCCCCCATGCGGTCGTGCGGGCTATGTATACAGAGATACAGATGGCGCATGTGCAGGGCGTTGACACACAATATCCTGGCGACGTTCGCAACGACGAGCATGATTCAGGCACCAAAATCTTGAAAGAATTAAGAATTGTAGAGCAACTGGTATCATACACGGGATTGCACATCTATAAAGGGTCTCGTTTGAAGTTGCTGTGACATAGAGATGGTGAGGACCTCAGGCTCAAGACATAGATAGCGTAGTTACTATACGTACACCGTCAAACGCTGCTGAGCCTGACTGCGAATTGATCGAACAGATTGGCAAATCACGCCCTAAAGCAAGGTTGAGGACGGCAGCAGCCGGACCTTTCATTAACAATGCCTGTAGATATTGAATGGTGGGCTCAGACCTATCTTACTCACTCAGAGTGAGCTACATGAGTGCTGGGGGAGGTATATTGGCAATGGATGCCCTTCAAGGTGTGATTACAGCGACGAAAGCGATGGGAAAGGTGTCCCGATATGGAAGGGGGCTGCGGCACGTGCCCATCACAGTGGGTTCGCTTAGCAGATCGCGCACCTCTTGGTCTATAGAGACATTTTGGTTTTTCCTGATGCTGCTTCCAAGGGGAAGTTCGCGGTTTACGGGTTTACCCAAGCTCAACTTTATGGAGTCGTGCCGTTGGTTTATATTCAGTTCAAAGTTGGTTTCTGCGAAGGATCGAAGCTGTTTAGAAAGATGAATTGAACCCTGTCCCAAGTCTCCTGTCTCCTCAGAAAACAAAACACCCCGTTTTTGCAGTGTTCCTTGGGCATACGATGTGTTGCCAGATGGCGGGATGTATGGTTGATAGTTGATTCGAATTGTTGTGGTGCGTGCATGAATCAATGACATCATAGGGTGATGTGGTGAGAAACCCTGAACGCGCTTGTCTTGCTATCTACATCTACTACAACTACATGGACCATGGTCTTGTCCGACTCTGAGGCAACCAGCTCGTCCTATGTCTACCCCGTTCGCTCCCTGCTCTCAGGCAACATCCAGCGCCATATAACCCCCTTCGAGAAGGAAACTGTCGATATAAACGGCCGTCGTCCATCTGTTGGTGCAGGGCCACGCCCAGACTCTGGTCCCAATTTACCCCGTCGGCGCTCCTTATCCGAGTCCTCGGCCACTCCCCCGCCTACAATGCCCGCCGCTTCCCCCTCAAAACGATCACGGAAACGTCGTCATCGTTCCAGTTTTGCATCCAACTTTAGGCACTTTCCCGCCGAGGACTCTGCGCCTAATCTGCGTCGTTCTTTCACGACTACCATCGCCACCAGCAGCGAGCTGCCCCCTGATCGTCTCGCTGTCTTTTCCACATCTCCTTTGGTCACTGATGTTGCATCCCCGGCACCAGAACCCAAACCCCCACGCGACCCCCCGCCAGAACTGCGCGCCCGACCGAAACAGGTCCCCGTTAGCGATGACCCTCTGCCGCCAGTGGAAGTTCCGGACAAGGGCGAGCTCGAAAACTGGAATCTCTCCCAGTACGGCTTTGTCCATCTCGCCCCCATCTCCTCTTCGCCCTCGCGCGGTAGTAAGGATTCCTCTGCGATGTCACCGTCCATGCGGGGAAGTCAAAAGAGTATAACATATTCAACGGGGCAGTCCAGAGAATCTTCCCCGCGCATCACAGCTGCGGGCAACCATCCCTTACCCTCCAGCGGTTCTGATTCTGGTCAACGCTCCGAGTCTGGGCCACGCTCCGACTCCGGCGCACGCTCCGGCTCCGGCCAGCAATCCGACTCTGGCCTACGTTCCGCGTCCTCTGGCTCCTCCTTGTCAAATCAGGTCTCAGGCTCAGGCTCAGAGTCAGCGTCTGGCTCAGACGCCAGCGACGTCTCACATCTCCTTACTGTCCGTTTTCAACACGTCCAAGACGAAAATGGCCACCACGTCATCGTCGGCAGAGAAGGTAAACTTGCTCGCTGCGAAGATGAGGTTCGTCTGCACGCAAATATGATATTCAACAACTGAGTGTTTTTAGCCGATCCGTGCGCCGGGCGCTGTCCAAGGTTTTGGCGTTCTCGTTGTGGTCGATGAGTTGGAAGATGCTCTCGTTGTCCGTCAGGTCTCGGAGGTGCGTTCATCATCAATTTTTGTTCATCCCTAATCTTGATACCCAGAATGCCGAAGAACTCCTCGGTCTCTCTCCTCGCTACCTGTTCTCGCTCGAGTGTTTCACCGACATCCTCCCCGAGGCTCAGGCGGGCACTCTCTGGGACAACATCCTATTCCTCTCTGAGTCGGATCAAAACACGCAAGAGGAGGAGGCGTCGCCGCACGTGTTTTTGCTCACTGGCTGGGGCGCTCCCGGAAGCGCCTCGCCCGATGACGAGGATGCCAGTGGCGATCGTCGTTCGTGGACGTGCTGGTGTGCGGTGCACCGACCCGCAGACCCAGCCGGCAACAGCTCGGGGCTCATCATCATGGAGTTCGAGCTCGAGCGCGACTCGCTGAATCCGCTCTACCCCGTCTCGGATACGAACGCGGATATAGGATCGCCCATGGGCTCTGTGGGCAGCGGCGCGAGCACTAGCGCGCCGAGCACCGAAACCGGTGGTGGTGGGTCGACTGGGTCGACTGGGTCGGAGCAGACACTGATGAATGTGGATGTGGATGTGACTCCGACACCGTCAGACAAGGACCCGCTTTCCGTTGAGGTGCTGCCCGAAAGCGAGACCGCACACTCGCCAAGTGCGGAGGATATTCTCGAGAGCACGACGTCTCGCGCGAAGCCGCTGCCCGCGTTGGAGCGGCTGCGCCGGATAGCGCGGGGAGATGCGCCTGCGGGTACTGCTTTGCCTTCGGCGACGCACTCGCGGCGGTCGCGGCGCGCGAGGGGCAATTCGGGCGGCGGGGTGGGCATGATGGACGTGTTTGCTGTGATGGCGCAGATCAACGAGCAGCTGGGCGACGCGCCGGACCTTCCGGCGTTTTTGCAGGTCGTGGTCGGTGTGATCAAGGATCTGTCGCAGTTCCACCGGGTGCTTGTTTATCAGTTTGATGAGGCGTGGAATGGGCAGGTGCGTGCCTCGATAATAACCAATGCCATTGGGGGTACTTACTCCTTAACCCTCTCCAGGTCGTCGCGGAGCTTCTAGACTGGAGCAAGACGCACGACTTGTATCGGGGGCTGCATTTTCCGGCGGCAGATATTCCGGCGCAGGTGCGTTTTACGTTGAGCATAATGGAACCTCGTCTTACATCGTTCCGGGCAACAGGCGCGACAATTATATGCGATTAGTGAGCAGCTTCTAACCAGATACTCCGTCACACAAACTGACTGGCGGGTTCGTCCACAGACAAAGTGCGGCTACTGTACGACCGCTCGCAGAGCACCGCGCGTATCGTCGTGCGCAGTAAGGAGGACCTCAAAACGCCTTTGGTGCATTCGCTGCTGCTTTGCGTATTTGGATTGATATACTCACGACGTTCGCAGAACATGACCCATTGCTATTTACGTGCGATGAGCCCGATCCATATTAAATGTGTGTTTCTCTTCCACGGCGCCGATAGCCGACGAGTCGCTGACGGGATACGTGTATGTAGATTTAGAAAATATGGGTGTAAGGGCCTCGATGTCTGTTGTGCGTGTCCTTTCCTTCTTCCCCTTCGTGCTTCACTCAATCTAACCTGTCCCCTTGCAGTCGATAATGGCGTTCGGCGCGTTATGGGGACTCGTAACGTGCCACTCGTATGGTGCTCAAGGCATGCGTGTGTCGTTCCCCGTGCGGCAGATGCTGCGCCTCTTAAGCCAGGCAATATCGCGGAACATTGAGCGTCTGAGTTATGCGCAGCGGTTGACGACGAGAAAACTGGTGCGTCTCGTGTACTTGAAATTGACTGTGGATTAATGGTGACTTTAGATCAACACGATGGCGTCCGATAATCATCCGGTGAGTTAGCTTTACTTACGACTTTGGATGCACTCTTAGAGTTTCTTTTCTGCGACTTGTATCAGACCGGCTACATTGTGAGCAACGCCGATGATCTGCTGGGGCTGTTTGACGCGGACTTTGGCGTACTCGTTGTATGTACTCTTCTCGAGCTTCGAACGTGCGGGCCTTAGTTGATCTTTCGCAGATTGGTGAGGCCGCGAAGATGCTGGGACCGAGTGACCACGGACAAGAGACCCTCATCATGGCGGAGTATCTGCGGCTGAAGCAGTTCACGTCAGTAATCCTCGCCAGTCGTTTCCGCGTCTTGCACTGACCGCGAAACAAACAGCACGATACAAGTCTCGCAGGCCGTAACCGCAGATTTCGAAGACCTCACGCTGACCGCGGGCCTCGAGGTCGTCGCGGGCATGCTTTATGTGCCGCTGTCGAGCGAGGGCAAGGACTTTATCTGTTTCCTGCGCAAAGGGCAGCCGCGGCATGTGCACTGGGCGGGGAACCCAAACACCAAGACGCGGCCCGACACGATGCTGGAGCCGCGCAAGTCGTTTAAGATTTGGTCAGAGACGGTGGCGGGAAGGTGTCGTGTGTGGACAGACGAGCAGCTCGAGACGGCGGGGGTGCTTGCTTTGGTGTATGGCAAGGTGCGTTTGATGCGGTTCATTTGGTTTACGGCTAATGATTGTGCGTGGCGCGTTTTAGTTTATTAGAGGTGTGGAGGCAGAAGGAGAACGCGCTCCAGACGACCCGGCTTACGAACTTTACTGCTTTCAAATGCGTCGCACGAAGGTGAGCCGAAATAAAAATTCGCTTATGGGTTTCTCACGCTCTCGTCGCCAGTTCGAACCCCGTTAAACCACATCATCAAGTGCGTTTTTTACTGCCTGTTTGGAGGCATGCTTACTTGTGGCCAGTTATCTTGAGATGGCACTGAACGGACCGTTGGATGATGAGACCCGCGACAATCTCAATCGCTCGCATGTCGCATCCAAGGTTCAAAATTTCTTGAATCGGTGCCGATTGAAACTTACGCATTTCTACAGAGTCTGCTGTTCACGATCAACGACCTGTTGGACCTGACCCGGCTGGAGAGCGGAAATGAGACATCCTTCAACGAACCGTTCGATTTACAGGACGCCATCGAGGATGCGACGCATCTTTATCGCAAAGAAGCACAACGGCGGAGTATCGAATTCAAGATGCATCTTGAGCAATCACCAAAGACCGTTGTTGGCGACTCCAAGAAAATCCGAACGGTGGTCCAGAATCTTACAGCCAATGCGTGTATGTTTTCTCGTTCATTGCTGAAGTTCAACCTCTGACAAACCGCGCCGTAGTAAAATATACATCTCAAGGGACGATCACTGTCAGTTGCACTACCTTCGGCGAGCCGGAAGGCTTGCGCGGTCCGAGTCAGACGGCAGTGGAAATTGTTGTCGCAGATACGGGTTGTGGTATTTCGACCGAACGATTGGGGAGTATATTTCGGGAATTCGAACAGGTGGAACCGATGGAGCCTAAATCCCAGTTCCTGGCGGCGGTGTTGGGCTGGGACTTGCGGTGGTGGCGAGAATAGTCGAACAGTACGTTGTTCGTTCATTTTCTATCGCGTTCAACACGCTCAAATGACGTTCGCAGACTCGGAGGTCAGCTTAGGGTGGAATCGAAGCCGAGTGAGGGCAGTCGCTTCTCGTTTTTAATACCATTGGCTTTGTCACCCAGCAGGCGACGAGTTGGTGATGTCGTCCCCAGCGGCCTCTTCCAATAACTCCTCGCTCCGGCGCTCTCGGAGAAGGAGCATAGATTCCGGAGGAGAGATCGATTCTCTTGTCGAGGCAATAGCCGCCAGTCATATGATTTCGCCATCCCCCCAAGGGAGCCAACACAGGCGAACACGGTCATCTTCTCCCGAATCGCAGCCTGTGGCCATGAATGGGGTCTTTGGTGTATCGGACTCGAGTATACCGCTCCGGCCGATCAAGGTCGACGGCTTCGGAATCGATGGGCCAGTCACGCCTCCGTCAGGCGATCGGAGCCGCAAATCATCTCCGCCCACACTGGATGTGTCGCCTAATTCAGGCCTGATGACACCGCCAACCCCGGACTAGGTTCCCCGCCCAGGGGTCTTGATGATACGTCGAAGCTCAGGGTGCTCATCGTTGAGGTAAGGAACAGAATTAATTTTTGAGACGACTTTTAATGGGCCCTTGAAGGACAATGATATCAACCGGACGGTCCTAGCTAAGCGGCTACGCCTCGATGGTCACACCGTGGTGACAACGACGAATGGCCAAGAAGGACTGGACAAGATCACTTCAGACAGGGCGTACGACGCAATTCTCATGGACATTCAGTATGTGATTGCCCGTTTATTCTATGACTGCCCTCTCATCACGTCGATGTGCAGGATGCCGATCTTAGACGGTTATGAAGCCACTAAACACATCCGCACTCTGGAGAAATCGGTCCCCTCCCCAGATAACCTCCGTCTCTCCAATTGCCTTAACGGAGGGCACATCCCTATATTCGCCGTTTCCGCCAGTCTCCAGGAGCATCGACGCGAGGAGATGATCAACTACGGTATCGACGGCTGGATCCTCAAGCCAATCGACTTCAAGCGATTGAAGGTCATCTTGACCGGCGTGACGGATGCCGCACAGCGGCAGCTCGACATTTACCACCCAGGCTGCAGCTGGGAGGCAGGGGGGTGGTTAGTTGACCCACCGTCCCACCCTCATCTTCTTGATTTTTGTGTGCTGTTGTATCTTATCTGGATCTGACGGGGGTTTATTGTATCGGATAGTCTAATTGCTTGTACCAGGCCCTCAACGGTAATATTTTACATTCACGCATCAAATATTACTCTGTACACGGTGACTCTGTGCACCTTAGAACTAAATGCATAGTGAAAATTATCAATCTCAATGACTTGTGAAGAGCGTGGAAAGACGGAAACCGATGGACGTGGGAAATCCGTCCAAAAAGAGCCTACTCAACGCCGACAGCCTAAAGGAGATGCACCAGTAAGGGGAGCGCCGTCTTTCGTTCTGGCGTCACATAGTGGTTTAAGAAAGAGTGGAAATATGGTCACTGAGGTGGACATGACGTGACTGCATTCGCGAGTCAGGCGGAAATAAGATACATTTTATATCGTGCAGTACGCAATCAACTCAATTTAAGGTCATTCAATTTCTCTGTCAGTGGCGATCCCTCCCAGCCGGTGATTAGAACACCTTTCGACGTTTCTACTCGCGAGAAGAATTGAGTGTCCCAGGATACCGCGTTCATTTCCTTCGCTCAGGACGACCCCATTATCGGACAAGAAGAATTTGAGGCCTGCGTCAATCGCCCGCTGTACATCTATGAAGATGAGAACCGGAGACGCCTTGCGCATCCCTGTGTCTGATCAGGCACATGTCGCATTTAAGCGCGAAATAAGCGGACGAACCACTTAGGACATTGTTGTCCCCTGCAACACCCTGCGCAAGATGTATGTGATTGCGCTTCATTTTTGAGAGCCCTTGTTTACCTAAGGAGGTTAATTAACGGGCGGATATGCACACGGAATTCGACACGAACATATTAGCTTCCAAGCTTCGTTGGTCGTGCCGTGCACCGCAACTCCTGACGGAATGTCCGAAGCAGCTGAAATCGGCGCGAGCTCCAACTTCACGGACTGAGGTGGATTACATTAGAGTCCGCTGGAATCGAGTCAAGTGCGAAAACCCGCCTTGATAGAATGTCCCTGGTTTGCCTTTATCCACCAAATGTCGTCGTCGAATTTCAGATCATAGCGTTGTTTCGTATCAGCCTTTACAATCTCTTGCAACGCTTCAAGGTTTAACGTGCTGAGTTTCGGGTTGGCCAACTGCAAACCGATTAGAAATTGCACTAGAAAAACCGGGTTTGGATTGAACGCACAAGATCAGTAACCTTAACACAACCGTCCGGCCGCATTGCTAGTCCTTCACTTTTCGCACCATGTCTTAGGATCCACGAGAGGGTCTTGGAGACGCGGACCTCGGGCGAATCCCTGGTAGGGTTCCCTCTTTGCTTGGCCGAAATCTGCGGAGTACTGGATGGACCAGCCTGCTTGCCCTCGGGCTTCGGCTTGGTCGGTTTCTTGCGATTGCGGGGAGATTTCTCAGGAGCCACGGGAACGATAGGTTGCTCCTCCATTGTGACAGAACGAAAGTAAGTTGAAGAGCAACGCTTCCGAGAGGTGATTGTTTTAAGGCTTTAAGCAGGTGGATGGTGGTGACTCGAGATGACAAGTTCTCAAGTATTTATTTTCGACTTTTCCGACAAACATCGATTTTTTTCGACCACAGGAAGGATCGCTGGATCGCTGAGCAAGCTCAGCTCAATGGGAATCCAGTCGTCTGCTCTGCGGCGCGACTATGTGTTGCTAGCGTTGGTGATCAGGAACAGCTCCAAACTCCTGTCAACAAAGGTTCTTGGCTTGCTCTCTCCTTCCACGACGCGTCGCAAAATCACCGCGCTGGCGGTCTTGATTCTAACAAATGTCTACGCCCCTGCTCAGCGACTTTCCTGAACTCGCCGATCTCTCGTAGGCTGCCGTTGTGTCAAAGTTGCAGCAATTTACACACTGCGCTAGACGGGAAGATTTGGAAGACCTATTATCCGACCCCGTATACTTCCAGGCTATCTTTCACTCGCTGGACCGTGTCAAGGCGATGTACCAATCGCAGGCGGAGCTTGGGATGGCGAACGAGTCGATTGCCAGTGCGTTTTGCATCTCTGGATAGCCGCAGGGATTGAATCATCCGGAGAACACAATCTGGAAGCTTCAGGAGCCGTTATACCGACTACGCGCCGAGACGAAGGAGGCGTTTGACGATGCGAAGAACTTGGAGGCAAGGTGGAGGGACGTGGAGAGAGAGCAGCGGGAGGTGTATCAGGTTCGCCTGCTCCGACGTTTATCTTGTGTCATCCCCGATAATCCGAGTTTTCGCAGCGCTTCAGCCCTCAATTTCTCCTCATGCGTCTCAAACACAGTAAGACCGCGCAAGACGACGCCTCTGAGGCACTGGCGTCGGCGTTCGTCTCCTCCTCGTCCACAGATGCGGGGTCGGGAACGGGCACACCCAACGGCGCGGGAGCAGGCAAGGAGATCGACGATTTCATACGGGAGTTTAAGGATCTAAGAAAGACGTATCATAAGCGCGTTATGTGGGAGGATCGGTGGTCCAGCGGGCGGGTCAATTGGCGGGATGACTGAGCATGTACAGGATATTTAATATTGCAGGTTGGTCACTTCATAATTACTCTCCGAACAGGTAGCGAGGTTAACGCCGCGTCCTCTGCAGATGTTGTATTTCTAGGGATCATCGAAAGAATGCGAGTCTGCTTGCTGTCTGCGCCCCATTCAGTAAACTTCCGAACTCAATAATACTTCCTAACCCGTTTCCTTCGAAGAACTGGTTACTCGACTGTCGCTGCAGTGGTCACCGTCCGACAACCCTGTCGGCCTGCAGTCGCTCCTTACTTCGTCAAGAACGAAGCTCCCATCAAAGCTGACGGCCTATGGGACACTGTAGTCTCCACTCGTAAATCTACGTGGCAGCGATACCTCTTCTTCTTCTCGACCTTTGCCCAGTCGGTGTTTTAAACCGCTTTTTTTTTTCTGCTATACTGTGCTCCGTGTTGATCTACCACTCTTCCACCAGGTTCATAGTCAGGTCATCTTAGGCATATCCTCGCGTGATTCCTTGAACTTCAGACCTTAGAGGCTTGGAATTTGTGTCGGTTCGAATTTTAACGCTCAGGCCAAGCTCAGGCTGATCGTGTGAGTCGGTGTGGCGGGTATGACTCGGGCCCTGTGCGGATCAGTTCCGTGGCGTCTCTTTCAACTTTTCAACCACCACAAAATGAGGTTGAACTCAACGGTGCGAGCACACCAATTCGCGATTCATGCCTCCCCCGAAGGTTGGAATAGTCAGGCTTGCGTCGGCGCTGAGTTTACCTGAAAATCGTCAAGTGCAACACAGCGCGCTTAGCATCTATTCTGGTTCAAGTTAAATAATCAGTATTACTCTATCTCCCTGTGCCCTCCCCTCGTGTGCGCCTTCACAACGTGTTCCAGGTCGTGCACTATGAATCAAGTTCTACCTCTCAAGAGCAATACCCTGCGTCAGCTCAATTTATTGCGGTACAAAGTAATTGTGGTTCCCAGTCACTTGCTTCATCAAATAACAAGCCCATATTTACAGCACGATAACCCACCCTCTCAAAATGCGTACCTTCAGCATCAGCGCAAACAGGCTGATGCACCCGATCTTGGGCTTCAGAAGGCCTGGTTCAATTCTATGCGCAATGTGCTCGAAGAAATAGATCAGGTGCTGCAGTGTGTGCCGGCCAGCATGCCCTTCCGGTTCCTCGATCTCGGGTATATCATTATCTGGATTTTATCGACAGTTGAATGACATTCACCAGCTGCTGTCCAGGCGGATTTTCTTCCTACATCCTCAACAAAAATCCATATGCCTCCGGCGTCGGGATTTCTCTTCCTGTCGAGAGTGGCGGACATGCTTGTCTTCTTGAAGACGAAAATCTTTCGCGCTTCGAGCTTCACTGGGCCGATCTTACTCGGTATCAGCTCGGGCCAGCGTTCATCGACGACCCACAACTGCAGAACTTCCCCTTTGCGCCCAGTTTCGATCTGGTGCTCATCGATGGGCATCCTCTGCGCTCTGCGAACGGCCTCTCTAACAACAACCTGTATCTTCACGGAGATCGACTCCTTATCTCGCAGGTCATTGTTGGACTGGTTTCCGCTGCTTTTGGTTCCACCATTATCCTCAAGCAGTCCAAGCCCGAGCGCCTCATCACCTCGCAGCTTATATTCCTGCTCGATGGGCTTTGTGCCGATGTGCGCACATGGAAACCGGTCTGCATGCACGGAACCCGGTCGACGTTCTACATTGCCGGGAAAGGTTTTCGCTTAGGATCCCAAGCTTTGCGGTGGGAGCAAATCCTGAGCGGACTTATGCACCTTTGGGTGCAATTGTCGTACGCTGGACCCGACGGGAAAGGCAGAAAGTTGCTCGCGACGGATTTGGATTTCATTGTGAATAACGAGACACTCAAAACGGTGTATGCGCCACGCCTTCGCCAACTTAGCGAGCACATCTGGACCACTCAATCGCAGTGTCTGAAAGGGTGGAAGAAGGCGCAAGCTGCAGGTTTCTGAGTCTGTATTTGTTGCCAACAAAATCTTGTAATTGTAGGCTCGTGGATTGGAACTATATCAGTGCACTTCTTCACAGATCGCAAATCGAACACCGGCGTAAGTCACTCTGTTCCAGTGGGCACTACAGTCCTTCGTCTCCATTTTCAGCTGAAAAGCTAAAGCCTACGCAAATTGTGAAAGGGGTCAATAAAGTATACCTTTTTCTTTCTGCGTCGGGAATCTCGCTCACGAGAAGTTCAAACTCCGGACATGGTTAATCAAGTCGTGTTCTACAGTAGTATCGTGAGAAGATATAAAGAAGGAGAACGGAAATCTAAAGCTATAGCTTTGACCGTATCCGTTCCGCTAAAACGACCGCCTCATCCTCGTCGAGTTCACTTCTCCCCTCAAATTCTCGTTGATGCATCTCCCGCCGCGTAAGAGGCTCTGTATCGTTGAGGGGCGCCGTCCGACGGGGGGCTTGCTTCCCAAAAGTAGGAGCAGGAATGATGTGGTAGTGAACCTGGAGCCAAAGTTGAATAAAGCGTGTCGTTTGACGGCAGCACGCACATGTGGAACGGCCTGAGCGTATTCCTGGTTACACACGACATTCAAAGCCGTATTATCAAGCGCTGGGAGCATCTTTGTGAGCACAGCGACCCGCAAGATTCGATTGACCGACCAAGTGTCAGGGCATGGGCAACTTTCGTTACAGCCTCCCCGACCGCTCCCGCAATTTCCGGGGGTAGTTCCGAGAGGCGAGAAAAGTGGGCCTTGGGGATTACCAGCGTGTGTCCCTCGCGAAGGGGTAGGATGTCTGCCAAGAATGAATTCTGAGTCTTTGACCAAGAACAGAAACGGACCAAGGATAGCAACAACCAAGTCGTTCTCGAAGACACGGTTACTGGAGATTTCATTCTTTATGATCCTGCAGAACGCACAGTCATCGTTGGCCCACACGGACGCGGCGCGAGTCTCGTGAGCCTTGATAAGGAAAGAGGTCATCAAGTCGCGTTCTGTCACAAGTGACACCAGCTCTTTCCCCCGCTTTCATGGACGTCGACACTCCGCAGAATCTACCGCCACCATCGCAGCCAGGAAATGCCCAGGCGAGCGGCTCGCAAATAGTGAACCTGGAAATCGTCCCAGAGGCTCCTCCACCAAAGAAAAAGAGGGAGCGGAGAGAACCGGCCAAAGTCGAGCGTCCTCCGGGAAAGACCTTGTTACCGATCTCCAAAGTGCAACATATCATAAAAGCTGATAAGGTGCGCGTTCTGTTTATGCTGAATCACTGTAACGGACGCGCCACTCCAGGATATTGCAATTGTTGCGAAAGAAGCGACGTTTCTCATCTCTTGCGCGACGGAGGAATTCATCAAACGACTCGGGGAGGCGGCAATGGCTTTGGCGGAGCGCGAGAAGCGGACGACACTGCAATATAAGGACATGGGTACGCATCCTGTGTGTCGTTCGACACATACTTGAAGTTCAAACGCGTCATATCTTATTACAGCCACCGTCGTGCGCAAGGCAGACGAGTTCTTGTTCCTGGAGGGTGCACCATCCTTTTGAAATCCGACAGCCCTCGTCTTACTCTTCTTCAGAAATTATTCCCTGGACGCTTCCTGACGCTCCGGCCAAACGGTCGGTCAAGAGTTCCAATATTCCTACTGGTGCGCCAACGATGTTGGACCAATTCGTGGCCAGGCCAAAAGACGGTGCTGGTCACGAATCGAGCTCGAGGATCGTCATGAACGAGGACGGTACTATGCATGCAGCAGACTCGGAGATGGGAGACGATTTCGCGTCGTAGATAGGTCCAGGAGTTCGCGTTTTTTTCTCACATTTCAATTGTACTCTTTAGCCTGCATTAATGTATCCCTGGTTGAGCGCGTTTGTGGGACGTGAGCCGCAAAAGTCCAAGCAGCAGGTTTCCGGAGGAACTACCAAATTAGGACTGCCGCAACTGCACCCGTAGCCGCGGCTCTGGAATTACAGTAAGCGCAAACACCAAACACCGGCCGCAAGTCTCTCCAGCGACTGCAACACTCCGTGACCACAAAGCTCGTCGTTTGCATTTTGTGTGCTCGTCGCCGCACGATGAAAATTGTCTCTACATTCCACCACCCGTCCTCGGTCTTATGCTCCTTAAAATGTCAGCTTACCTCGACCGGCGTCGAGCATCTGGTTGTGGCCAAACTAGACGGAATCGAAGTCTATTCCGTTGAACCTGAAGGGCTCAAGCATCAGTGCAGATGGAGTGTGTGGGGGAATGTTCTGGCCGTCAAATCCGTTCCGACGAAGGTTTGTGTTTCGACGAGGCACAGTTCAACTGCTTTAACTTTGCCCTCAATAATAGGACGGCTCGCGGTCGAATTTGATTGTCATGCTTGACCATCCAGAACCCGAACTCATATTCCTCACCTACGAGCAGTTGCCCGGTGCCGATGGAAAACTATCCATAACCCATCGTCTGGAATTGGTCGAACGCAACTCTAACCAACGGCCGGCAGAGTTTTTCAACGACTTGTTGGTCCACCCCGACGGGAATCTTGCGCTTGCCAGCTGCTATTGCGGCAAGCTAAAGCTGGTAGCATTGAGTGAAGGGAATTTTGTTTCTGCCTCTGATGCCTCGTGCGTATGTTGTCACTGTCTCAAAAATGTTGCTTAACGGAAAGAACAGCCTCATGGAATTGGTCGTCCTCTCCATCGCATTCCTACCGTCCCGCGACGAATGTTCAATCGCTATATTGCATCAAGACCATTTGCGTCGTGTGCAACTACATGCTCGGACAGTCTTCGAGCTCGAAAATTCGAGCGACTACGATATCTCTTCAGACTTGTCTACTGTCCTGCACTCGACTCCCATCTCGTCCAAAACTCTTCCTTATCCCATGGAAGCCGTTCCAAAGCTGATTCCTGTGCCTTGCCCACGGGATGCCTCGGATGAGAGCGATTCCTTTATTGGCGGGGTTCTCCTCGTAGGCGGGACTCGTATTCTGCTCTTCGAAGTCGTATCTGCCGAGGGCCAGCTCAAACAGAGCAACAAGCGCAGAAAGCTGGAACGGGAGAAAACAAGTGGAAAAAAGGCAGACGTAGAGAAAGCCTCGAAGAAAGAAGAGGAGCGCAATGGAAGGAAGCGCAGACCCAAGGCTTTTGTTGATTGGCCTTGGAGCGAAGTCACCTCGTAATTTCCTTCTTCATATTTTCAACCCTATTTATATTTATCTCTGGCCAGATGGTGCGCCGTCGATGGCGAGCCGTTCCGATATCTCATTGGCGATTCCTTTGGACGCCTCTCCATGCTCTCTTTGCATGATGTGCTGAATAACGGACTGGTCCTCATCCCTCTCGGACAGGTGACTTTAATCTGCGTACGACGCTCCAGAGCACTTATGTGTTTCCCAGACCTCTCCGCCAATGGCATTAACCTACCTAGCCAACCAAGTTCTGTATGTCGGCTCTCATGCCGGTGATTCACAGCTGGTGGCGATAAGTTCGACCCCACTATCATCTTCGGACGAGCCCACGCTGCCCATACCGCCGGAGATCACGACTGTGCCTGCTGCACGTCTGGCTCCCCCGTCTGCGAAAGGCAAGGGCAGGGAAGATCACGCGAAGATGCTCCGAGATTGTGTTCTTGACGTCAAGGGCCCTTTCCTTCGAGTTATCGATACCTTCAAGAACGTTGCCCCAATACTGGATGCAGCGCTAGTCGACATCGAGAAGAGCGGACATGTGCGTACTTTTTGCGTTTTTCTCTGCTTCCGCTGAGCGCCCTAACCCAGCCGGAAATCGTTACGTGCTCTGGAGGGCAAAATACCGGGTCAATTCATGTAATGCGCAAAGGTTCCGATTTCCAGCAGTTGGCCACTGTATCGAGCATGCCGCACACCATCGGTCTATTCGCTCTTCGAAGAACATACGACGATATGTGGGTTCTTTCTGAGATGTATGCAATTTGATCCCTGAATCCCCTGTTTAGCTTTGACAGTCACGTCCTGGTGTCAACTCACCAAAAAACACAAGCCTTTCAGATAGAAACACGCAGCGATACATTCGACGCGACAGGAGATTTTGCGAACGAGCGCACACTGGCTGCCAGCAACATAAAACGCGTGATAGTTCAAGAAGCGATAAGGAGAGGGAACACGATTGTCTCCCCAGCAAAAAACGAGTATCAAGGGACGCCGCTGGTGGTTCAAGTCACCTCCACGGGTGCGTTTCTCCTCGAGTTCGATATGGTGGCGTTCTCCAAGGTCGATGACTACGACGTCGCAAACCGCGCAAACAACGCAACGCTCTCCGTCGTTGCCGCAAGTATAAACACCTCCCAAACTGTGCTCGCCCTGAATACGGGGCGACTTCTATGTCTTGAGGTCAACGGGAAGAACAAGTTCGATCTCAAGTGGGAATCTCCCCAAGCCGGTCGAGTCTCCGCATTATCCTGCATGCCTCTTGACAGTTCACAAAATGCCGCGGAGCTTATCGTCGTGGCATATTGGCAGACGAATGACATCGAGATTCTGCGACAAGTGGATGGGAAGCTTACCTCCGTGTGTAAAACTCAGCCGCTCAGCGCTGTCGTGCGGAGTCTGTTATTGTACGATTTTGGGGCCGGACGCGACTCGCACCCGCATCTATTAGCTGGCCTCGGAGATGGTTCTTTCGTATCCTTCACCTGGGACGAGCAGAAAGGAGTGCTCGGCAAGCCCAACCTGGCTTCATTGGGCAATCTTCCCGTTACGCTCACTCCCTGCGTCGTGGACGGCAAGCGGGCGCTATTTGCAGCTGGGAGTCGTGCCATGGTCTTGTTATGGGAAAGAGACAGCATCCATCATTCTCCCGTAATATTAAAGGCGTGTTCATTTTGTTTTGCGCTTGTCCTCTTTCTAATGAAGCTAATAGGAAGTGGCGGCGGCCGCCCAAATTCACCACGAGAAGTACGAGTCGTCCCTTATCCTGGCCAACGATTCTGCTCTCTTCATTGGTCGCGTACGGAAGGTCGATGAAATGCATATCCGCTCGGTAGGTCGAACTAGTGATCATATATTTGCAACTCATCTCCGTCTGACAGATTCCGCTTGGCCTCGATGCTCCGCAAAGAATAGTTTACGAGCCATCTCTCAAGGTCTTCGGTGTTGCATGTAGCCGCCAGGAGCCAACTAGAGTCGGGACGACAGAACCCACTCCCAAGAGCTCGTTCCGACTTTTGGACGATACTGCCTTCAACAGTATGTGACGTTTGTATTCCTCCGACAGACCCTTATCCTCTACAGATCTGAGCCAGTACAATTGCAACCCAGACGAACAGATAACTTGTGTCGCTTCACTGACATTAAATGAGGAACCATTCTTCTTTGTCGGTACATATATCCTCAAGCCTGATGAAGATATCCCCACTTCGGGCCGCCTCCTCGCTTTCTCCACCGGGAGACAGTCAAAGCCCCAGCTTTCACTGTTCGCTTCGAAGGGGCTCCCAGGTTGCATATATACAATCGCGAAAATGAACGACACGACGATCGCGATTGGGGTTGATTCTGCGGTGCGTCGAGTCTACATCTTGCATCCAACGCGAGCGAACTGAAACCTGCTTAGGTGATGGTCTTGACACTAGACACAGATGTTAGGCTTCTGCCCGAACAGAGGTTTTCCAGCCACGCAGAAAAGAACCTCAATTATTTCGTCACGAGTTTGGCTGCATACGAGAACAGACTGGTAGTGGGAGACCAGATCAGCTCCTTGACGCTCCTTGAGCTCGGGGAGAGTAGCATCCTCCCGAGGAATAAGGAACTGCACCAGTTGGCCAAGGATTTAACACCGCTGTCCCCCGTCGCCGTGCAGGCTCTCAGCGCGAAGCACGTCCTTGCGGCGAATGTAAGATTTTCGAGGATCACCGTCGTCGTGCATTGACGAAACCATAATTGCAGGACACCCTCAATTTGCTCTCGTTCACGCTGGACGAGGCAAATAAAAAATTGGATTGCGATGGCTACTACCACGAAGCCGACCTCATCAATAAATTCGTGCCAGGTGCCCCCGAACGTTAACACTTGTCCGCGCCTCCACTCATGCGGCCGTGTTTTCCAGGTGCAATCAAAGCCGCTGATCCAGAGAGCAAGTTTGAGCCCGTGCAGCTGTACTTTACGTCCTCGGGCCGCATCGGAATCATCATCGATATCGTTGACCAACAGCTCGGGCTCGACCTCACGAGCCTGCAGCGCAACATGATCAGCGCCCTGCTAACCCCGGCTGACGCGGAGAGATACACTCGGTGAATATTTTTCGCTTATCGACCGAACTGAGTACAAGAATTGACGCTCTCCTAGATTCCGCGCTCCGCAATCGGCCGTGCGCCAGCAAAGACGGGAACACGCAAACGCGTTTGGTTTCCTCGAGGGCGCCTTCCTCGAACGACTCCTCGTCACCCCGCCCGGGCAGCTCGCCAAGATCGTCGAGGGGACGAGCGAGCCCGAGCGCCTGGAACGACCGATCCAGGAGTTCCAGCAGTTGCTCAAAACGCTGCAGGCGCTGCACTGACCGCTTTCGCCTCGCCTCCCAGCCCGCCCGTCCTCCCAAACCTGACAAGTAGACTAAGACACCCCTTGGATAGATGCACACCGTCGCTTGTACCACCGCCGTACCAATCAATCTGTAAAAATTATTATGTTCATGAGACTTCTATGCTACTTGTATGCGTCCTATGGGGGCGCGGGTGCGGGGGGTCATGAGCACAGGGTCGTAAGGTATCTTCGTAAATAGAGGCAAACGAGTGAGGGAGGGAGAGAGGAAGGAAGGACGGGTTCGGGTATGCGTATGCGCAGCTAATGCCATAGCGGGGAAACTTTATGCAGCGAGTGATTTGTGTATGTAACAGGAAGGAAATTGTCCAAATTGAAACCAAACATGCGGGGGCACGATAATGATACGGCCTTATGCGGCGGGGGTGGGGAGGGCGAGGGCGATGGCGGGTTGGCGGACGCCTTACCACAGGCGGGAGAGGTAGTAGCGCGCGGTTTCCAAGAGGGTGAGCGCGGAGAACTCGCGCGCCTCGCGCGCGAGGAGGCCCTGGCTCTCGTGCCCGCCGTCGATCTCCTCCGAGTCGGACGGCGCAAAGTAGAAGCCCGCGGTGAGGACGAGGTAGCTGAGGATGAGGATGCTCCCGCGGTGGTAGTTGCTCTTGGCCTCGATGTACGTGTAGGTCATGAGGAACATGGAGAGGATGATCACGACGACGTCCCAGCGGGGGAAGATGAGCCTGTGAACGACGGTTAGCAGGTCAGTTCGAGGTGAAGGAAGGGAGGGAGAGCGGCGTACGTGAACGTCGACGCAACCTCGCCCATCTTCTCGGGCGCATACCACGCCGAGAACGCCACCATCGCGGGGATCTGCAGCAGACAGACTTGCAGGGCGTACGCTGAGCCGATTTCCATACTGCAGCGAGTTCGTCAAGTGAACAAAAGATTGGAGGAAGGGAAACGCACCTGAGCGCGATGTTCCCATTGAGCGCAAACGAGATGGCGTTCATAAACTCGGTGGTGTTCGGCACGAGCGCAAAGAGCGTCACGCCCAAGAATTTTTCGTCAATGCCCGAGCCCTCGAGGATGACGTCCACGACGTCCACGAGGAGTTCTGGAGGTGGGTCAATTTCGTTTTACCGCATAAATGTCTCAAAGGAACGCACCAGCAATCCCCGCATAAAGCGCCGTGCAAATCAACAACACACTCGCGCTCGTCGTCCGGCTCCAACTCGGCGCCTCATGCCCCCCATGCCCCCCGCCCTCGCTCTCCGCGCCCCCTCCCAGCCCAACGACACCCGACGCCCGCATCCCCGCGCGCGCGGGCGAATGCGGCGGCACTCCATGCTGCTGCTGATGCCTCAGCGCGCTCACAGTCGCCACCGCCACCGCCCGCGTAAACTCGTCCGTCGACATCGTCGGCGGCGCCAGCCCACTCCCGCCGACGCCGCCGATGCCAATGTTCTGCTTGACGGCCTGGTCGACGCTCTCGAGCACGGGCGCGAACCCCGCCGGCGCGTGCGCGTACGAGACGCGCCGCGGCATGCTCGGGCTCCCCGGCGTGCTCGACACCGAGTGCGATTGCGCGTGTTGGGGCCCTTGTCCCGGTATATTTACTTGCGCGGACACGGACCCCGCGGGCGCATGCCCCCCGCCCGGCGTCGCGCTCCTTTCCCTCTCCCTCTCCATCCGCGCACTCGCCTTGTGCTGCAGCCTCCCCCCGCCGCCGCTGGTATTCGGCCCGGGCGTCTGCGGCACGATGCGGTGGTACAGCGACATCGGCCGCGCGCTGTTCACCGTGCCCCCGGCGCCGGTGTGCACGGGGAGCTCGAGCGGGTGCAGGAGCTGCTGCGGGTTCTGCCAGATCTGCGAGGCGTGCGTGCGGAGGGAGAACCAGAGGCCGATTAGGTAGGACTGTGAATGCGTTCGGAAATATAATCATCAGCATTTCGGTGTTTGGAAAAGGAAGGTGAAAGGTGAAAGGGGGGGAGGACGCACAAAGACCAAGATCGCGGCACAAAAGTACATGAGGCTCTTGACGGTGGACTGGTAGAACGGGTCGTCGACGGGGTCGGGGTGCTTGTAGTAGCACGAGTCGCAAATCCACGGCATGTCCGCGCCTGTGCGCGGGGTCGTGGGGCAGCCCGTGCAGATGAGCTTGAACTAGACGAACGAACGCGAATCAGCATGTACTCCAAAAGTAGACGGAGGGTGAAAAGAGAATCAAGGAAAACGCACATTCCCATACGTCTGATAAAACAACGTCGGCGCCAACGTCCCAATAATCGCCATAATGAGCATCATGCTCGTCACCCCCGCGCTCTTGGCGTTGAACTTCTGCTCCTTGCGCCTCAGGGCACTGCTGCACATGCTCATCCCGGGCATCAGCAGCACGCCCGCCAGCAGACTCCCCACGATCGAGCCCTCCACGAGATGGCCCTTCGCCTCTTTGAGCATGAGGGCGTAGAGGATGATCTCGATGATGGAGCCGAACGTGGCGTTGATGACGGCGCCCATGCCGATGCTGCTCTGCGCGCTGATGCTCGCGACCGCCATCCCGATAAAGTAACTCAGGGGAATCACGCTGAGGAGCGAGAGCACAAATATCAAACTGCGGTTCGCGAGCGCGAGGAGCAATCTGGGGACGTGCTGCCCCTCGGCGAGACGTGCCTCGACGAGGGGGAGGAGGACGAACCCGTCGAGGATGACGAAGAAGACGACGGGGAGGAGGTTGACGAAGAGGATGTTGACGCCGCCGATGGTGTATTTGTAGTACTGCGTCCCCGCGGCGCGGTACGTGCACAGCAGCACGGTCGCGCTGGCGCCGGGCCCCGGTGCGGCTTGGCCTTGCGCGAGGCGGGGGTGTTTGAGGGCAAAGGTGGGGGGCGCGTCTTCTTCTTCTTCGGAGGGGGGGGGAGGGGGAGGAGACGACGACGGCGGGCGGGGCGGCGCAGAAGCGGAGCGTCGTGGGCTGGGTGAAGACGTACTTGATCAGCGCCCAGTTGAGCTTGGCCATGGGGATGGTGAGGACGAGGCCCCAGCAGAGGACGCAGACGAGCAGCATGAGGGGGGCGACCCAGAAGACGAAGAGGGCAAAAAAGGCGTAGCGGCCGAGGGTGTCGGGAGCGTCGGACTTTGCGGCGCCGATGGTGGTGTCGGAGGAGGCGGGGGAGAGGGCGGTGGCGCCGTAGGAGCGCGAGGGCGGCGGCGGCATGCGTTGCAGCAACGAGGTTTGCTCGTGCGGGGTCCAGGAGACGGACTGGGAGTGAGCTGGCACGCCGCGGATGGTGCCTTCGTCGGCGGAGCTGGCCTCGCGGACAGGGTCCTCCTCCTCGTCCTCCTCCTCTTCAAACTCCTCGTCCGCCTCACCTTCGACGTATTTCCCGAAAGGCCATACCAGATACCAGCCGAGACCGTAGATTAGCGAGGAGTAGCGCTTGCCGCCTTGGGGAATGATGTGCAATATACCCGCAACAATCATGCAGACAAGAGACAGCCACCAGCCAAAAGCAATGACCCAGAAGATGTTGCCCGGCAGCAGATGGCGCTCGGCCTGGGAGGAGGGGACCGAGTGCAGGGCCTCGTCCGCATACCGCGTCACCGACCGACTCTTCTTGTACAGCGCCGGTTTCCAAATAGGGAGACCAAAGGGATGCTCGACATTAATTAGAGACTGGCGGTCGCGCAAGGTGATGGGGTCGTCCTCGTCGTCGGCGTCCTCCGCGTCAACGGCGTCGGGGTCAGTGGCAGCCTGCTTGCCATGGCGGGTGCCGCGTCGGACAATGCCGCCGTCTTCGAGGACGTCATCGTCGTCGTCCTCATCCTCGTCCGCCTCGCTCAGGGCATCGCCGTCGCGGAACCCCCGGCTGGTGACGTGGCTGCTGCTCACACTGGTGCTCCTTGGACCCCTGCGCATGGAGTGGACGGAGGAGCTGCGTACGAGGATGGGAGCTGGACGCTGGGGAAAGTAGGATGTGCCCTGGTTGTGGTGGGTGGGAGTGTCGTTTACGGACCACTGGGAGCTGTGGCTGAGTGAGCGGTGGAGATGGCTGGTCGGCGTTGGGGTGGTCGACACATTCTGCTCATCGCTGGGAGACGCCATTCCAGCTAAGTCACACGAAGGTCACACCTCCTTCCTTTTCCTCAACCTTCTCCCTCGTCGCCTATCTCCGCCGCCTACTCAAATTCACGCCTCGAACATCGCACATACCCCGCATGTATTCTAAAATGCTACGTCATGCTCTTTCTTCCCATTTCTCGCTGCTACTCTCCTCTTCTTTCACAAACCCCCTTCGACGATCTTTTGCTGGGTTTCTCCCGCCGACACGTCCCTGCAAACACAACGGCCCTCTCAATCTCGACTCAACTCCACTGTACCGCGCTGCCAACGCCTCAAGCAACAACTACTCGCACCGCCAACCTCGCGGCATCTTAACACCACTCCACACTCAGCACCTCAACTACCCCTACGACATCTTCAAGCTGCCGCCCCCGCGCCTCATCGCCCCGCCGATTTGCGCGCCGCACCGCAATTCCGTCTCGCAAGGGATGCACGTTCATTCGGTACGTTGCATCCCCTTGCGCCCACCCATTTCTTTGAATCAGATTCTGCCTCGCATCGCCGTTGCCGGCCCCCAATCTTTCCGCGCCGTCTCCCTTTCCCCGACCCCGACCGTAAGCCGAACCGACTCGCCAGCCGCGCTCACAATCGCGCCGCATTTGGCACCGCCGCTTCCGGGTCCCTCTAACGCCCCGCTCCACCTCGCGCCGCGACGGCGTGCTGGTCGCCTCAAAACCCGCGCGAACGCGCTGCAAACCCTAAACCCGGACCTCCCACGGCCCCAGTCCTTCAAATCCCGCTGGCCGCGCTGCCCTCTCCGCGATCTTCACCTCAAACCCCAACCCAACCCGTGCGCGCTGCGCCCGCGCTCGGCACACCGCCGCCCTCGACTCGGCTTCAAAGCCCGATGCTGTCAGTTCCGCGCCACGCCCCTGGTCCAACTCACCCCGCGACAGCGCATTCGACCCGGCGCAAAGCTTGCGCGAACGCGCCGCAAACGCGAACCGAACCCAAGACCCCCCGCCCCGCGCCCAACTCTTTCGCAAGCCCTGATCCCGCTGTCCCCGCTACCCCTGCGACCTTCGGCTCAAACCCAACCTGTGCGCGCTACGCGCGCGCGATCTCGTCTCGCACGCCGCCGATCATGAATGCGGAAATGAAGAGACGGTGGCCGGAGGCCAACTTGGACGAACGCCGCGCGTATTACCCGTGCCGTGCACATCCGCCGCGCCCACCAATGAGAATCCTGCGGCCGCGAGAGTTTCGCCGCGCGCACGCGCGCTTTGGTGCGCAAGTCCTCGATTCAAACTACCCTTTTTTTTTCATTAGACCTTCAGGATGCAAGCGAAAAGTCGCGCACCGGAACGTCCCCGCGCGTTTGCGCAAACGGCGGCGGCGCGGAAATAGGGAGAGTGCCGCCGCGACACAACGCGCGGGGTCGTATGTACGCGTACATACGATTCTTGTACTTAGGTAGCCAGATTCAATTAAATGAAATCTGTTTCTTTGTCAGTAAATGTGTGGTTGGAAGGTAGAACTGAGAACGAGTACGCACGGGAATGAGTTTCGTTTCTTGGGGATTTTAAGGAGGGGATGAAGACGGGAGTTAGTAGAATTGAATCGGGATTTGAGAACTCGCATCGTAGGTGCAGGATGGGTTCACAAGGTGGGCACCCTGAGGCCACAGGTGAAAATTCCACCAAGACTGGCGTCCAGGCGTGCGTCAGGTACCGGGTAATAGGCGAAACATGCGAAAACGCACCAAGTCAACTACATCGCCGCCTCGCAACGAACAGCTTCCAAAACGCGCCCGAAAGATGCGGCGCATCCATCGCAATAGATTTGAATCATGCGGAGTGATGCTGTGCCGGCTAACGTCCTCGAACGCCGATTTTGTTGGAAATACGCGCAAACGAGTTTCCCGCTGTTCCGCCGTCCCTGAGGCACAGATAAGGTGGGGATCCGCTTGTGTGAGTGCCACCAAAGGTCTTACCACGTTTTTGAGGTAGGGAGTGAAGGGGCCATGAAGGGGCAGCAAAAGAGAGTGATGGCAAAAAGGAAAGCTTGACGCCTTCCTAATCTGGAATTTGGACGAGTCAACTTTGCGCTTGTTGTGCACCAGCCTCTTCCGCAACCGCCATCAACCCTCAACAAATCTGCAAAATCCGGAGCTTCCCGCCGACCGGGTCTTTCCCCGCACGTTCAGGGTGTCAAAGCGCTAAGTTAGCCGACGCGTAATTCGAGACCGCAAAACTCTGCAAATCCAGTCTGGGGAAACTCTGCGCCTGTATTTTTCTCCGCGCGGCGCGTCGATTCTGGACCAGGCTCTCTTGGAATCCCGGGTGAAAGCTGTCGGCTGTGAATTAACTTATGGCACGGCGCAAATCTTTGGGGCAATGCGGAAATCAATTGCCGCACAGGTTGCATTGAAATTTACGGCGCGTGCGTGGATATCGACTTCCCGGCGCGGTAATTATCTTCTATTCCCTTGGCTGGCTCGGGTTGAATCCAGGGCTGCGGGCGCATCCCATGGTCTCAACCAACTCTTTGCTGTTAGCTTGCAGTCTCAAAGTCTACGGCAATTCGCTACTAAGCACCTCTAGACCACGTAGCACGCACCTCTCTCGATTTCCCGCCGTTCTCGACGAGGAACACTCCCGCAAGCGGCGATTCAAAACGCCGGCGCGACTATACCATTCAGTTTATATTACGTACATCTTCGAGAGCAGGGTACTCTAAAATCATATGGAAGAATCTCTCATAAAACTGGTTCTCCTTCGTCGGAACATTCAGCTCTGCCTTGAAACCCTCGCATTTCGCCTGCGATACAAGGATATAAGTGGCAGTTCTTATGCCCTTGCCCTGCAGCCATTCTCGGCCTGCAGGCTCAACCGAGTGAGCCGGCGAGTTTCCTTTGGCGGCTTGGAATACGATACAATGTGTGGGGGTGAGGCAATAAATGGAGTCAAAGGTAGGGACATTCGCCCGGGTTGGTCGGTAGAAATGCGTGGGTTGGAGCGTCAATATCTCCTCGGGCGTCAAAGTGACCATTGTCAGGTGCTTGGTGGCCACGGAGGAGAATGTGGAAGGAAGAACCGAAAGCGATTTAACGGCCATTCGACCGTCCGAAACGTCTAGCCAGTGAGTTGGGTTGTCCTCGGCTCGCCAAGTGTTTGCCGTTGAGACTTCGCTGGCCCCTTGGCCTTTTTTGAGAGGCCGTAGCTTCCAGTTGCCTCCCAAGGAGATGAAGGCGTGGTGATGTCGGTCAAGAAGATCAGCCGCCGTAGCCTTCGCTCCCACCGCCACGCTAATGATGTAGAGTTCGCGACGGGCCATCTGGAGGTTTTTTTGGAGCCTCGACAGAAGGATATCCTCCAGATAGGGCGTTGGGGAACGCAGGGCAAATAACGTTCGGTCGTCGTCCGTCACAGGCAACACCGTAATAAGCATATGGCCGAGTGCATCTGAAATTCCCACCGACGGATCGACACTGGTCATAATGTTGCGAATTTTTGTGCTATCCAGGGTTTCGGAAGCAGCGATAACCCTGCACTCAAATTGCTCCAGGTCGTCCGAATCGTTATAAACGTGTCTGGAAAGCGAGATGAAATCAAAGTCAACAAAACAAAGTACCACTATTGCTTACCGGGCAGAGCCCCCAAATTTGGAGACGAAAGCCGCCATTTTTGTTCCATTACACATGGTGTGTTGTAGCCTGGACCTGGGGGTTGGGGACATTCAAATATGGTCCGGAACTTGAAAGAACAAGACATACGCGGCATACAACTCGCCCAGTGTCCACGGTCGCATAAAACATACCTGGTGCGGTCCCTCAAGGTGTTTAATCCATGAAGTCCGGAATGTTTTTCCGTCGAAGGATCCAAAAGAATGGCCGATTCTTCGGGACGCTGCTTGAATGAAAAAGACCCCACACCTCCTTACTTCAATCGGGGGCGAATCAAAGCCCATATTAGAGTCCATAAGTAACCAAGCATCGTTCGGCAGCACATATGGGAGAGCGCGAGTATCGAGGAGGACTTTGTACTCCCCGTCTTTGTAGATGAGAATGGAGTTTTTGGTGTCCATGTAGGCGGTGGGCAGCCCAGCCATAACACGTAGGTGAAAAAGGACAGCTAAAAACATGGTTTTTCCTGTTGTTGTTGAATGGATTATTATCGGAGGCTAACTTCGGAGCACCGAACTGACCTATGCCAGGAAGACCGGCAAGTATTACTGCACTTCTTCGGCGGTAGAAACGCCCGCATGTCTCATCTTCGAAAGGATTAATCAAGGCTGGCGTCCCGTCGTGGACATCCATCGTCCGCTGAATTTCGAGAGCTTTAGGGAGGCGGACTGTATTGTCCAGCGTCGCCGTTTGCTGTATCGGGACAGCTTGAGGACGGTCGGTTTCCATCGCCATTGGATCACTTGGGATGGAGCTGCATGCATAGTTTCTAAGAAGGAATCATCTGGGAAACTTTAGAAGACCCACGGAAAGGCGGCCTTTGTCAAGGTGCCGGGGGACAAACATTGACGATGAAGGGAGGATAACAGGGCCTGGGTGAGGTCGATGTATTCCTGGCGTATCATTACATCGTTCGCAGGCGACGGAAAATGGGAGGCGTCGGGATGCTCATTCATTCTTTTCAGCACCCACATGAACTTGGGGGTGTCAACATCCGGGACAGCGAGTGGTGGATTTTGAACGGGTGCGAGTTCCAATATTCTTTGTACTTGCGAAAAGTCGAGGCTCAGGATGTTCTGCTCAGGGCCAGGAGGCGGCATTAAGGCCCGCGAAATTGAAGCTGCGTGCTGGAGAAGGAAGCTTCGGAGAGACTGGTGCAGTGTGTCAAGAAAATAACCACAGCCACATCAGTTCTCTCACAAAACCTTCGCAAGTGAATCACCACAAGTCCCGCGCACCTCAATTACTGCCTCTTCGACGTCGTCAAGCCGTCGCTACGCCTCATTAAAACGCTGCCGCAACTCCCGCGCATCCACGTCGTGGCTCATGCTCACGCTCGTTCGCTAACTTTTGTTTGGCAACCCCTCGAGGCCCAGTGTCGAACGCCATCGGGCGGACTACATATTTGACAACTCTGCGTTGATGGCCTGTGCAGCGGCGTTCGAATCTCCCCGATTTTCCGCAGTGCTTTCTCGTTTGTTTCTCCGCCTCCATGCTCAACCTCGCATGTCCGGTTGCATGCGCGCTTTGCATCACTCGGTTCTCTTCGGTGTGCTTGCACCAACGCAGAACAGCGCACGCCGACTCAACGCCCGCGGAACCCGAGCTGGGGACGAGGGCAAGAGGACGATCCAGCGGTGTGTGACCGTTTGGGCTGCTGCTTGACATTTTAATAGAATGTGCGCAATTTATTTGACCCAGCAAGCATTTACGCGCTGCCTCGACGTCTTCCTAGTCTCCCAGAGGCAGAGTAGATCGAATTCCTTTCGACCTTCGTGCCTCAGGATATACCTTGGTCAGAACGGTATCTTGAGCTTGCGAAAGTTTGCGCCGGCTCTGATTCCCGTCTGCCTCAGGGAGACTACGTCTTCCGGCCCTGCGCGTACATTCTCCGCAACACTCGAGTACTCACGTTTAGGACGTCGATTTTCGCGCGACCTTACATCGACACTAGTCCCTGCCCCGTTCGGCTCCCGCGCGAATCTACTCTGAAAGACACCCAACTGCCGCAACTCGAAGCTCAACGCGCGCGCACGCATCGGTGCAACGCACATCAACACCGACTCTGCATGTCAACGTCTCCGCGTTCTCGACTTCACGCCGCGCACGCCGCCGCAACTCAGGGCCTTGCGCGCCCAAATAAACCTACAACACCCGCCGCACTTTGGCTTAGCACTACGCGCAGGCTCGACACTACCAAGTACTCTGCGCAGCTACACGAAGAAGGCTCGCTCAATCGGAGCACGTCGTTTTTTACCTACTCAAGTCCTGAATATATTGTGTTTTCGTTTCTGAAATGACGCAGCGAGGACCTGAGAGCGGAACTGACCGTATAAGGAAGATTGAACCGATGATGCGATATTTGATGAATTATCTCCATAAGTCTTTCTCCTCTTGACTTTCACCCCTATGTCCAACCTCAACTTCGTCGTCGCTGCTCGCAAACTTCCCCCAAACCCCCACCTCCAACCCTCGCCGGCCTACAAGGATGGCACTGTCGCCGTCCCCCCCGTCAGCGCTGCGTCGATGACGCAAACCGAAAAACGCCTCCGAAACCAGCTCCTCCACCGAACTCAATTCTGTATAGTCACAGGCTCTGCTTCGACCAGCCTTCAGCCCGGTTACTTTTTGAATGCCGCGCGCAAGAGAAAGAATGAAACGCCGGAGGAAGCAGATGAAAGACGCGAAACTATCGTATGTGAATTTTCAGTTTTTTTTTCGACCATCCCATTACTGATCCCTATGCAGGAAACCTACCTTACCAACCGTGGAATACTAGCGGATGCTCCCTTCTTGCTTAACTCGCTTCCGAATATGTCCCTCTGTGCGTCCACCTTCATTTGGCGCTTTCATGACTAACATCTTCCAGTGAAAGCCGACATCCTGGGAGACATATGCCACCGTCATGATATGTCCTCCTGCAATAATCTTTGAACTGGCCCGCTACTTTGTGTATTGCAACGACCTGTGGCAGGCCGAAACCGACAAAGATAACAAGGTCCCAGAAAAACGACCTTTGGTCGATCCCCCCAGCCCGAACTTCTACGTCTCTGCGCTCGATTTTTTTTGTCCTCCATCCATCCTTCCTACCAAACGGAGAACCACTACCCGTCTGCACCAACCCTCCATACCTCACCCCAACCTCTCCTTCCTCTTCGCCAAAACCCATCTGGCAATCCTATGTTTACGGCCCCAAAACATCGATACTAGTGCGAAAGTCCTCCGCTCTGCCCCTCACCATCTCCGTTCGCAACCAGCTGTCCTCTATCGCTGTTATCATCAACGCCGATGCAAAGCTGCGCCATGCGAAGTCGAGCAAGTGGGCACTTACGCCGAGTGTAGTGTTGACACTTAAAGCTATCGAGGTCTTTAAGGACGCTTTTTTCTTCACACCCTCTGTCAAGGCAAAGACCAGTCGCCACACTCCTTCAGAAGAGACAGGAACTGAGGATATTGGAAATATAATTCCGCCCGATGTTCATGTCAACCAGCTGCAGGATGAGGCAGAGCCGGAAACACCCGCTGGGAGGGACCCCACCGTGAACGACAAGAACAAAGAGATGGATTTGGATGAATATGACGACGACGAGGAGAACAGCGAGGATGAGAGGTCACTGTCGCCGGAAGAGTCCCGGCTTGCACTCGAGACTTGATGATCCTTCGATTGACATCCAAGACCGAATGCAGACCGCTTCCCTCCTTTTTACCGGAAGTGAGTGTCTTGTGTTCGCACCTCGAATTGTATATCTGACAGGTACTCACAGGACCCGTGCCCCTCCCCAAGCGCCTGCGATAGCGAAATAATGGAAGCCTATGGAAGCCCGGCTTCTTCTCAAGGGCTGTGTTTGGGCTGTGTCTAAATTTGGCGACGCAATGAAGATCAAACAGTTGCAAGTATGTATGTACAAAGTGTCAGTAAATATACATTTTTCTTCCTTTCCCTCGTCCTTCCTCCAGCCCATCCAATCTATATACAATATGAAACTCTTGTGTATCGAAACCAAGTCGAGGATTATGTTGTGCAGTCAAGAGCGACGACGATATTATGTGTGATGTGTACTGGAGCGCACGTTCTCCTCGCAGAATTAGCGCGGCGCTGCGGAAGGCAAATTAGCAAGGAGCCTGGTGTGCGTGAAAATGCTCACCTGCAAGCAAAAAAGCGGAGTTGAATTATATATTATGTACAAGCGAGCGGAGATTTTCATTCTCAAGACGCGAACCGCGCCCTCAATTTAGCGATGAGGCCAGCAAAGAGTTGCTAACGACGGGGTCAGAAGAGATTACATGTTTTCAGAGTAAAACATACATAAAGGGCCCTGAAAACTTTGGTGGGAGTGTTGGCGGCGTTGGGAGGGAGCGCGACAGGCGGCTGCAGGATGCTATAAGTATGGGGAAGAGGATAATCAAGCAATGGACGCACCGTTGGGGTAGCAACAGTGCTCTGCGGAGCCTGGAAGACGGGCTGGTGGTATGTAACGGGGGTCCAGGGATAAACCAAAAAGGAAGGGGGCGTCGACTGCGTCTGTTGGGAGAGCACCAAAGAAAAGGTCGGAAAGGGTGGGTCGGGACGCATGATCAAAGGAGGGAGTGGATAGGCGTTGGCAAAGAATGGAGATGGTGGTGAAAAAGAAAGAGAAAGCCTAAAAACGATGCACAGTCTCCTTTATAGCGAATGAAGACACCGATGCCGTGAGCGTCCCATTTTAGGCACCCGCATTTTGTTGGCTGCACCATTTCAACTGCAAAAGATACGAGAGGGGCGAAGCGTCCTCGTCAACAAGTCCCCTCAGAACACCGGGGAGAGATATGTGGCGGTGGATCCGTTGGTCAAAAAGAACCTTGGAAGACCTCGACTTAATGGGAGCGCAAGGCAGTTCTCTGGCGAACAGAAGCAGGCGCGCGGCGCAGGTTGCTCAACAGCCAACACGCTCTCAAGTATCGGAGCGCTCCGCGAGTTCAAGAGGGAGCCAAACGGGATAACCAGGCGATCGTCCAACATTTCCAATTGGAATGCGCACGCAGATAGCTGGAGAAGACGAAGGGCCATCTGTTTGCCTGTTGAACGAGCTTTCGTCCACCGGCCGCGCACTCCTATCAGGAAGATGCGCTCTCCAGAGTCTTTCGCCGTATGCCACAGAAGACCACGCAGAATTTTGACATCAATTCGTTGGCAATCTCAAATTCCTTCGAGTTGCCCTCTTCACATTGTCCAGTTCATCTCCCGTTCCGCATCGTCGCCCGACTGGCCTCGGTCATGGACCAGCGGAGCCTGGAGGCTCTCCTCGCCACCGACGTGACTGTGACGAGTAACGGCGTCTGGGTTGTCGCAAACAACGATGCCACAGCGAATGAACGTTTGACCCAACAGATTGAGCTAGCGAATCGACAGTCGCGAAGAGACAAGAAGTCTGCAAGAAGTCCAGAGTCCACCGACAAGCCTCAAGCCATTCAAAATAGTGTGCCAGCAGTTGGAACCCAGCGACCCAGCAACTCCTAAGGCCTAAGTGTTCGCCTCGTTGACGCGGAAGATTACGCCCCAGAGGTGTGCTTGAACAGTTAACAACGGCGAAAGTCAACTGCGGTGGCCTCGACATGAACGCACACCCGAAAAGAGAAGACCCAGCGACAGTCGACATGCCGTTCCAGTGCTCCACCAAATGACATTCCAACCAAAAAGTCCCCCTGGTTTGAGAAAGTCCGGTCCAAGGGGTCGAATATTTTACAATATTCAAGCCGCCAACAGTGTGAGCCACAGCCAGCGTGTTGGGTGAATTCACCACCCAAACGGAATATTGGGTGAACTGGCGCCAGCGTACCTGACTCACAGGCGCCGCATGGACGAAAAGAGCCGTCCGAATCCTCTTCTCCATGCCCGACGACAGTATCGGTGTTTGCAGTCCTCATACGACGAGTTGGAATGGTAATTTGGCTTTTTTGAACCAAGTTGAGCGGGAGGAATGCGACATGGGCTGAAGTAATATGATTGGAGAAGGAAGAGGTAATGAAGAACCCCGCGAGGGCAGTGGCCAAGTTCAGAAGAATAGACCCGAGTGTCGAAGGAGGTTGCAAGAGAGGTTGTGTTTGCCGAAGATCATTTCCAATCAAGGTCACACCGATCGCTCTCGTCCGTCCAGTCTTCCTCCATGAACGCGGAGGCGCTCAAGGAAAAGATTCTAGTTTTTTTTCTGGGATATTGTTCGGAGATTTCGCGGTGCTACCGGTTTGACCATCCGCACCGCGAGTAACCGTCTTGAAGGAGAATGGGACGCATTTCACAGCGATTTATCCAGTCCAGGCACTCCTCGTCGCCCACACCAGCGCACCACCTGTTCCCTTAATATCCCGACATTGAAATCGACGGATACAGCTGTGGGCCCCATCGGGCTCTTATTTTCCTCGACGTCGCCACGACCACAAGGAGTTTATGATGTTGGTTAACTACCTCATCATCGCCGCCGACCGTGGGCACTACAATCAAGACGGATGGCCTCGAGAGCGACCCCTACAATATCCTAACCGTGCTGAACATGCATGCGGACCAGGCACATCCGTCTATATTACCGCCCTCGCCGCGGATTTTCTCGAAAAGACGGAAATTGCGGATCCGCCATTCATGCGGCGCTACGCGCGTTATTCGCGGGCGCAGATGCCAATGTTGGGCTCGTGAGCGTTTGGTTAACATGCCCGTGCAAACCGTTCCGCCCATGTACCGTATACGAAATCAAGTGAGCCTTGGCCGATGTGCGTCTTCTTGCCCTGCTCATTCTATCTAGAGTTAACTGCCTTAACGTACCGAACCCTACACATTCACCTCATCTTCGTTTCGCGCGTGTACCACCTTTCTTCAGCGGAAGAGGAGGCACTTGGAATCCGCGCGCCGTCACATAAATCGACCAAATCCACAAAGCAAAATGGCACGCAGCCACCGGTACAGACTGGTCCCCCAGACGGTATCTAGTCGTTCCACCCCCAAGAGGTGTATACGGAGGTGAGGGCCGGGTCTATGTCTTCAACCCCTTCGCCCAGTTTTCATCACCTAGTTTTCATTTTATTTTTCACAATCTAATCCACCCCATAGCACGCCCTTCACGCCCATTCTCCTCCTTCACCGAGCCACGCGAGCCAGATTCCTTCGTCTGAGGCCGTGCTATGCTCCTCGAGGCAGGCCGTTGGGAGTCTCGTTGCGCATATGGGCGAAGTGTATATGTAGCACCATGTACACCGGGAGGGATGTATTGTTTTGCGTCATATGTAGGTGTCGCGTCGGGCGGAGGTACAGCGCGTCGTCCAACGTCTCGAAAATTAAAATAGAGACATGTGCGCCGAGCTCGACTCGGGCCCGACTAGTATCCAATGATACTGCGTGCACAATGCGTCTGTATTTCTGCAACGCGTTTCCATTTTTTTTTTCAGGGAACCGATCACAGGGCGGCAAAATCTTTTGTGTGCAACAGATAGGGGTTTCTTCCTCCTTCCTTTCGTTCTTCCTGAGTATCCTCTCGATGGCTGATACGGCGCCCCACCCCCAGATCCTCCTCCCCAAGATTGCGCCTCACCTCTTTCCCCGTGTAGCAGGTTTTAAACGGCCCCGACGCGCGAACCGCGTAAACCACAGTATCCCTACCCCGCGCCCAAATCGACTCAATACATTTGGGGCGTATACGCCCACCTCGCCGTTAGCGCCGGTGGAGGTTCGGGGTGCGCGCCCCGAGAACTCTTATTTTATTTCCTCGAACTCATTCTTTTGAGCAGAGCCCCTCATTGCCGCCGCGGACGACCTGCATGCACGTCTCCTGTCACTTCAGGCGCGCGTACGTGCCCTCGATGCGGAGATTAAAGACGCGGAGGTGGATAAGAGGGGTCTTGAGGAGGCGGTCGAGGCTTTAATCGAAGACGCTGGCGTTGGCGCGAGTGGGAGCGTGAAGGTGCTGAAGGGAGCCGAGGCGCCTTCGGGTTCAATGGAAAGCGACCCACACCTGGACTCTCTGTCTACCTGTTCCAGCCCCTCGGCAATGCGAGAGTACTCGGAGTCATCATCGGATTCGGAACTGAACTCGGATTCGGATTCAAGCTTATTCGAGGACAACGCCGGCTCAGAGAATTCCGCTCCATCCTCCCCTGCATCTCCCGGTTCTTTAGATTCGGAATGTCCTTCAAATGCGCTCCAAGCTGTTAGGCTCCCTCCTCCTTCGAGGAAGACATTCCAGGTGACTGCTAGCGCCGCCCTAGCTGCTATGTGGCAGTCTCCTTCTGACCGCCTGATTAAATCCGTTTTCCGTGAGCCCTGTTTTCTTCCGTATACATTTGTTAAATGAAATTACATATGTAGCAGTGCGGGCGCGACCGGTGGATCTGTTCCTCCAATCTGAGTTTTGTTGCTTTCGCCAAAGCTTTCGCATTTGAAGATCGTTTTTGAGTTATGTCTGTAGATTTGAAGATGCACTTTCCCCTTTTTCCTCTGTAGTGGAATTGCGCGCGTTGAGCTTGAGCTCCCGCCATGTAACATTTTTATGCTGTACTGCTATCCGCGGAGGAGCTTCAATTACAAAGAGCAGTATCCTGCATTTAAGAGCACTATATTGAGATCAGACGCCGGCCGCGCTGGTGGTGTGTCTTTGGCCGTACGCCTCCTTCAACGGCTGTGGAGAAAAAGCGTCAAATCCTTCTTCCGACTTCAAAGTGTCCTGCACATCGTCGGCGGCGAAGTCGAGCTCCAAGAGGTCCGCTAATGGATTTAGCGAGGTACTGGCAGCCTCCTCGAGGCGTTGAATCGATTTCGTGGATCTGGAATCCTTCTGTATATTGCGCTTCTGCCTCCGAGAGAAATTTTGACACACACAGAACCCAATGTCGATCCGCGTCGAACGGGCCCGAATCCACATGCATAAGTTACCTACCAGGATAGAGGACATATCCAGTGAAGAGTGATATATTGCGAACAAAAATACATGTATTATTATCCAGCAATTTTAAGAGGTGGACTACGAATCGCTTCCATCAGCGCAGTGCCCTCTGAGTCTTCTAACCAAGATCTAGACCCCCAAAGCGAAAACGCCAAGTCGGATGCCAAACTCGGGTATGCAGTGCTTAACCAGCGGTCGCCGACGGACTTGCGGAGGCGTTTGTCGTTGCTGCGAATGTAATCGTGCCAGTCCTGCTGGAACACCTCTCCGCAGAGCCCGTTCGCGATACGATCAAGGTCGTCCTTCAACCTCTCTGGACCTCCCGCAACTAGCATCTCCAGACTTTTCATCCCCATGTGCATCACGCATGATACGAAAACTTCGTGGGTGTCTGCATGAACAGCCTGGAAGGACGGAGTGGCGTATAGGATGTTCTGCCACAACGGAAGATTGAGAAACTGCCGCTCCGCTTCTGCCATGCTCAACTGCTGGTAGATGCGGTCATCCGGGTGGACATAGTCTTGGAAGAACTGTGGTATTTCGTCGGAAACAAATCCCAGGTGGTTGAAGCTATTGACGTCGGGCATGCAGTATACAAACCACTTGTAGCGCACAACGCTGCTGAGAGGTTTATAAAGTCGTTTCGGGGTCTTCACACACGGTCCCAGGATATTGGGTCGCAGGGCCCGCCGCAAGGTCGAGGCGCCGATTGAGAGGATTGATTACGTCACATTTGTAGGTGTATAACTTTCGAATGTCGTCCATAGTGAGCTCTGAGACGTTGATTGCCAGTTCCAGGAGTGTATCCACACCGCCCTGTATGGCAGTCTCCAGTACGATCCGCCGCTCGTTATCTTGGACAGCCCAATCCGCAACCTGCCTAGCGGTAGCGGCAATGAGAAGGTGGGGATGGGGCCGAAAGAATACGCGCCCAGAGTTGGCGGCAAGTCGAGGTATGAACTTTGGATTAGGGTTCGCGCATGTCCGGAAGAGAGTGCGACAGGTGGAGAAAAGAGAGCACAGATCCTCGATGGAATGGAGAAAATCTGGAAGATCCAAGAGAAGTTCAGCCGGGAGGGCGACCAGCGACATGTTCGTCGAGGAGGTTACGCAAAAGGTTCTGGCAGAAAAGAGCAATCAGTGATTGGCGCGTGTCGGGCCGGTGCCCTGACTCCTTTCTCGATGAACAGCTCCGCGCTGTGCTAGCCTCGTAACCAGCCTCTACGTTGAGTAACAGTCACTGTAAAAACACTACAAATTATTTGAAGTCGATCGAGTGAAAATTGAGAGAGAGAAAAAAAAAGGGGCGGCAGGGTTACTCGAACGTAGATACTACTTAGATTCTGGAATATACTTCAATCTGGGCCGCCATGGGACACCTTCCGGATCGACCAATTGCACGTCCCGATCCAACAGCGATTCTGCCCATTTCACCCAATAGCTCTTGGATATCTCACGGCTAATATCACTTTGAGTCCAGGCCATATATCGATTAGAAGGTAAGGGAGACCTACTCGTTTGTGGGCCATATACACTCTGAATGTTCCATCCCTCGGAGCGCAGGGAACGGTGTAGTGTCCAGAGAGCTAAAAAAGCGGCCCAGCGAAGTTCGATGGGCGGGTTTCATGCCGTAGGGGTCGACCCTAAAGACGATGTGCTCGAGGGAGACATGTTTGTCAGGAGGAGTGAAGCTGGAGGCGTCGATGACGGTCTAGAGCAGACGGTGAACCCATGGAGCTCGTTGCGTGTGCCTACATACCTTCGGGCTACAGGAGATCCCGAGGACGGTGATTGAGGGACAGCTGGCAAAGATGACGAGCTCGGGGTCTGCTAGCTGCAGGGAGGAGACTGCCAACTGTTGGAGCTTTTTTCCGTGTTTTTGGAAGAAAGGGAAGCCGCCTTCCGCTTCCGCAGAGAAAGTTGTGGTCCGCAGCGACGGTAATCTAGTGCGAATTAGCGACCCGGGATTATTAAGCTTGTGCAAGTTACAACGTACTCCATGTGGGACATCACATCAAAGAAGGACGAATGGAAGTAGTTAATGGTGAGATGGACGAGATTATCGAAAGTTCCGATCGGAATTAATTCAGGCTGGGTCTGGAACGTAGTTATCGAGTCCCAAGCGAAGCTCCGCATTCGAGGAAACAAGTTAAAGACCGCAGGGATTGCCGGCTGAGGGGATTCCGCAACAGGCACGCCATGAAAGGTGGTAAGAGTGGCGCCAAAATAGTTGCCCATGATATTGAATGACGCCCAGGATATCGGCAGAAATTGTTCATTGCCACATAGCTCTAGCAGGCCTGGGGTCTTGGAGGTTATCGCTTGGAACCGGTACAAGTCTTCACTAGATGCAACGGTGGCGGCGAGGGACCGAACGTGTAGACCCAGAGAAGGCTGCTTAGAAAGTCGATTTGCAAAAGATCTTAGGGCAACTGCCCTATTCAGCGTCGGATTAGTGTAGAGGTGCGGCAGGCCGAGGCGCTGAGCAGGAATCAATGGCTGTGCATATATGATCGGAGGGCTTACCGCGAATTTCTTGCAGACGAGGAGAGGCGCCATGTAGTCAAAACGACTACGCAGCACCGGCACCTTGTCCGGACGTGTTCCCCGTTTTGAGGGAAAGCGGCACAATGCGAAGTACAGGACACGATTCCAAATCGCATCCTCTTGAACCGGATTACCAGCAAGTCGCGCGGGGTACACAAAGGGAACAGTGTCATCCAATGCCCTAAATATTGTGAGAAAGGTGGAGGGAAGGAAATTGTAGTTACCAGTCGTCTGGGAAGTTTAAAAGCGCCTTGAGTCTTTGGTCATGCTGCACCTGAGCAACGATGTATTGCCGTGCATTTAAAGCCATGGAGTCTTGGCCCTTGATTATAATACGCTTGAGGGATGGGTTCGTGGCGATGGTCTGTATCGAATTGTATCCCGCTATCGAATGATGCGAAGAAGCCGAGGCCACCAGCGTCGTAAGATTTGGAGCTCTGCATAATGCGCTGCTGAGTGTAGCCCTCGCGCTCCACGACAGTCGGCTAAAGTCCATTTCAAACACGGCCTAATGTGACGGGTAAGAGAACGGAGAGAGAGAAAGGCCCGGGCGAAGTACCATTTTCGTCCAACTTCGGATACACTCTTCGAGTTTTCCAAGGAGCGCCTCCGCTTCAATCGAAAGCTGGCGATAGTTATCCTCTCCAGACAGGATTACGCGAACAGGATTTATAGAGAGTAAGCCGCGGCACAGGCCACAGGCGTTATCCGGCCGAGCGACGTCTAGGGTGATGAAGAGGTCAGTGAGGTTCGTTGATGTCTGAAGGATTTTGTGTAGAGAGATAGCGAATCCGCCCTAGCAGTCGTTAGACTCAAGAGGCCCGGGTTGATGCGCGCGCCTGGATTTACCTCGACGCGCAGTTTCCGAATAAAATAGCCAAAGGTAGGGTTCGACGTCAAGGCCACCGCCAATGCTTTAGCTTGAGCCTTCGAGCGCAGAATCACAACATTGTAGAGGAGTGGCGTGGCTACGCGGAGCCAAGCCTTGTTGACGAGAAGAAAGCTCGAGCTCGACTCAGACCTCGAAAGGAAGGGGGAGATTGTAGATGTAGAACTAAAGGCCTCGTCGGAAACTGTGAGCGCAGGGGAGAGAATTTCGGAAATAATCTCGTCAGGGAGGTCGGGCATGGTTCTGACTGGACTGACGCGTCCTTGTGGTCGAAGGCAAAGGGTGATATTGGCAGAGCTCACTGCTAGTGATCCGACGGCAAACTCCGGCCCGGAAGCGTTCTCCGGTTTCTGCCTCTGCTCCACTCGCAGTCACATCCTCGGCGCTCTCGGAACTCGCAATATTCTGGAGCGTGATCTTGTCAAAGTCACTAGTCGCCCAAATCCTTAAGCTATCGTCCTCTCGAAAACAATCTCGATTTCAGTCACGGTAGCCTTCTCTTCAATTCACATCTCAGGCCGCCCAAGAGGGCACGCAGGACAGATCTCTCGGCGCATTCACCTCGTTGCTAAAAGACTTGATCTCTTCGAGGACTTGGGAAATTTAACCGGAGAGTCCATCGGTTCAAGAAACGGATACCATTCAAGGCTCTAACCTCTACGACATCGTTACTCCTCAAGGAGAACAACATACCCGCATGATCTCAAGACGCGACACAGAGACTGTGTAAATCTTCGCGAAAACGAAATCGAAAGAGTCTGCTCCGGGAGGCTAGAGCTCTTGGGCACCGTTCCGTGGGCCCGAAAAGATCTGAAGACGACAATCGTTGGTCTGGATTTGAATCTTTACCTTTCGCTGTCCTTGTGAAAGACCCGGCGATATCCGAACCATCTTGCGCTTTTGACCTTATCGCTGTCGGAAATCTGTGAGAAGCTTGCCAATAGTCGTTCGCTGTCGTTCCAAATGAATGAAGATCAAGACAAACGCTCCGTAAACCTCGGTCCCGCATCTTCTCTCAAGGCTTCTGCGAATATTCGACTCGTTATCAACCAGATCGTCCGGCGCCCGAATATTCCAAACAAAGCACGTACGCGCGGGAAAGTATAAGTCTGCCTGCGGGAGGCGGCGGCTGTTCCCGACGACTACGAGTCGCGGGCCCTTTTCCTTTGCGCGACGGCCACAATTTTTTTGTCTGCGCCAGTGCCCCATTCCTCCAATATTATATCCGACACCTCGACGGCTAGCCGGAGTATACGTCAATCCAAAGGTTAAAGCACGCTATGGTCTCCTTACCTCGGCGCGGCGGTCATAGATGGGCGGTAGATGTACTGGGAAGTATATTTACAACAGCTCATACAAGACATGTAGATATTTTGGTTTCGGCAGGCCGACATCTGGTAAAAAAATACAGTGGAAATCCGGATATCCGAAGCAGTAGATGAGTTGTGGTCCAAAGAGTTGAGTAGGATGGTAGAGTAGGTTGTCGTTCATGCGCCGGTGTTAGGAGGTGGCTTCGAATCGTCGAGCGGCGTAGCATTTTTAGGCGGCGGCTGAGGCGAGGCGTCCACCCCCTCTGCAATGTCCGATTTCAGCTCAGGCCCAGAGCCCTCCGCAGCCTCCTCCGTCTCCAGTGGCTTCGCCTCATCGAATTTCTGCCCATGGTCCGCGTACCAGCGCCGCAGCCACGTCTCCGCGTCGGCATACTCGCGCTTCACCTCCTCTAACAGCGCTCCAATCTGCTCCAGCGCCCCGCGCGCGGGGTCCTTCCCCCCCGCTTTGAGACTCGCCTCGCCGATGCCCTCCATGCGCGCACACGACGCGGCAACGCGCGCGATGCCGAGTGCCGCGGAGGACCCCATGAGAAAGTGCGCGAGATCCGCAAGCGTGCGCAGGTCCGTTGCTGCCCTATAATATAATACATTATTATATATTGGATCCGTGGGTGAGACGGCCAGCGGCCGCAGGAGCGCGACATACAGTGCTGCGTCCATCTCCGCGAACGCCTTGGGCGCCTGGGCAAAGTACATGACAATCATGTCCTTGGAGTACGCGTGCGTGTCGTCGTCGTCGAGGTCGAGAATCTGGTTGAACGCTGCGACGTCGATGGTGCCCGTGGAGTCTGCATCCACTCCCGAGACGGGGCCCTGTGGTCCATTAATTTAAAACAAATGGCCACGCAAGTTTTACAGCGAACGAATGCGAACCATTACTGTGTGGTGGTGGTAGTAAAGCAGAGGACAGAGTTATTAGTGAGCGCCGGGGAATAATTGATGGCTTTAAACACGTCCAAAACGTGTCCAAGTGGAAGTTTGAAACTTGCTCAAACCCTCACAGCATGTTTTCCGCGCGTATTCTGTAACTGCCAATATGCTGGCGCAAAAAGTACATATGCAGAGCTTTTGTGGCCAATATATGTGCTTGCCAAGTCGCTCGACAAAAATAAACTCTCTTGCGTTCCCACGGAAGTCAATGACATCACTCTGATGGCGATCGCGAAGATTGATACGAAGAATTGCCGCTTAATTAGGATTGCTTCCGTCTGCGGCTAGAAATAAAAAAAACCACCAATCGAGGTCGATTCGGTGTGTTTATCAACTCAAGGGTCCACAAAGTGGCTAGCGGTGTACCCAATCTATTAATTCTCTGTTCGATTTTTCCCTGGTGGAGTGCGATGTTCCAGCATATCGATGTTACTGACCATCAATTGTGTTTCCGTCCATAAACTGTGTGTTTAAGCAGTGAGCAGAACACAGGGGTGAGGAGCATTTATGTTACCCGCGAGGCGGAGATTTCGCGTCGAAGCGCCGACCCAAAAAACTGTAGAGATCAACCGACGGTACTGAGCGAGCAAAGCGAAAACAAAATGCCTACCGTCACCAACCGGAAGTAATGGTTAGGTCAGTCAGCATCCCAGCGGCGCCCGCATAAAGATCTCACACCCGTTCGCACGTTGTACTTTGGGGTCGCGTGAGGCTCACCGAAGACTCGGCGCAACGCACAGAAACGCAGAATACACGCCGATCTTGATCGCGATTGAAAAAGAGGTCCTTGTCGGCCGAGGCTGCGTGCAGCGGCACACGACAGGACCGATGAAAACACACCCAAATGCCTGATGCAAATCCTGACAAAATTCCGAGATTTCGGCCTCCTGGCTTGGTCAAAATCCTGACAAAATCGAGGTCCTGGGCGCGACGGCCTGGTGCGAATCCTGACATGACCGCGTCAGCGAGAGAAAAAAATTCAGATGAGTGGTTGAGCGGCACCAATTTTGCTTGGAAATGCGACCATTTGGACGCAAAACCAGCGTAAAACTGTAGCGGGAGGAGAAATTTGCGACTCCAGCACTATTTTGAGCGAAAAAAATAGGCCTGTCGCAAAATTCCTGACGTTTTGGCCAAATTTTGAGCTCTAGGCCTGTGTCAATCACATTTTTCCAGCAAAACGGTCCTGACATTTAGGCCCAAACAAAATCAGGCCTTCACACGCGATTCAAGGACAAGCGAAAATCGATTCCACGAGGACATGAATTTTCGGCCGAGGCTGCGTCCAGCGGCACACGACCTGGACGATTCAAGATCGCTAGCACGCAAAAGTCCGAAAGAGAGGGCGCAAAGCTCTGTTTGTATCGATAAAATCGAGGGTCGAATCTCCCGTTGAGGGAAGATCGACGCGAGTGGAGCAAGTCCAGGCCTGAGGGCGAGAGCGAACGCCGCCGCCGCTGAATACACCAAGCCCGCAAATTGCTCAGTTCCCCAGAATAGACGATGCGATGCGAGAAGGCCGTATCGAGTCAAGTATCGAGACACCGCAAGGATGCATGAGGGCAATATCAGCAGTATCAACAGCTCCAAGATAGAGTCTCGCAGAAAGTAAAGAATTCCCAGGAAGCAGGTTTCTCCGTTGGAAGACCGGGCCGTTGAGAAGGGTGACCAGGTCGCCTAGGGTGCAAATGATCCCGATGACGAGGAGAGGCGATAATACACGTTTGAGGGCTCGAATCGTGTAGACCATCGTTGCGAGACAGAAAAGAGAAGTTTGCCGAAGAGCAGGATCTTGCAAGGCAACGTCACGGAAGGTAATTCTCTCCCGAGGTAAGTAGAATAGAGGGGATTAATATGCGAGGAGAGAATAGGTATGAGTATGGTGAGAGATCCTTCGATAGCGTACAACGATACAAACACAGCATAGGCCGGGAGGCGGGGTACAGCGCGGATCTAGGGCCGGCGTCTACTCTCGCGGGCGGAAGGACAAGCGACGGGAATCGAGGAGCATCGGGCGGGATGCGCGCAGAGAGCCAGCCCGCGGAGACAACAGCACCGCCGCGAACACCACCGCACTCACGGCTTGACCTCGTCAAAGCTCTCGTTCTTGTCCTCGTACCACTTCTTGAGCCACGTCTCCGCGTCGGCGTACTCGGCCTTGACCTCGACGAGCAGGGCGCTGATCTTGGAGAGGGCTTCGTCGGCCTTGAGGTCCTTGTCCGCGGCCTCGTCGCGCAGCTCGCCGTAGTGCTGCATCTTCTCGCACGCGGCCTGGACCTTGCTGATGCCGAGCGCGGCGGACGAACCCTTAAGGAAGTGACCGAGGGCCGAGAGCTCCGGGAGCTTTTTGTCCGCCCTGAGCGCGCTGAGGACGGCGACATGGCGCGAAAGCGGGGGACGTACATTGCTTTGTCCATGTCGCTGAAGGTCGTGGTGGCCTGGGAGAAGTAGGCGGCGACCATCTCCTTGGAGAAGTCATAGGTGCCGTCCTCGTCGAGCTCGAGGATCTGGCTGAAGATGTCCATGTCGATTGCCTGCCGATGCCAGATGATTGTTAATTCTGCGAAATCACTGGAGATAACGACGGTGGCGTGCCTCAGACTTTGCAGGGGGGTCGGGGACGGACTCGGAATCAGCTGGAGCCGGGGGCGAGCGCGGAGTATCAGCATTCGGGTCCTTGGCGGAAGGTTTCGGGGCAGCGGCGGCGGGAGGCGGAGACTTCCGGGTCGGGGGCGGGGGGTCGGCCATCGAATTTACGAGGCAAAAGGGCTCGGAACAAGAAGAAGAGTACAATACACAGGAACAAGCGCTGGTCGAGTGACGTCATCCCGGTGTTCCTATAAAGGGCGGACAGGGGCGGACGTTCTATTCTTATTGCTCGAGGGGCCGCAATATTTCTTTCCTTCACAAATACTCAGTGTACTGATTCACTGCAGCTAGGCAGACGAGCGGACTATCGTGAAATCCGCGTGTGATTATCGACGGATCCAATTCTCTGCTCTCGACGCCACGGTCCGAGAACCGTGAATGACCGCGGCCGTCGCCGAGTACTGCGTCCAGAGCAGAAGAACTGCTTCTTTTGAGCGCGCCGATCTGCACAGGCGCGTCATGAATGACATCTAGCCTCGCGGCCACATGGCGTAAGTAGTTCGCCGTGTCGTAAAGCTCAGTTCCGAATTCAGCATAGCGTCCAAGGTCTTAAAAAATCGCAGTGCAAGACAGGCAGATGATAGAAAACCCAATGATACAAATGAGCAACAAGAAAGTTGTCAACCCACAATTTCTTCACGACGCTGCAGGCCAGTTCGTAATCTGCGCCTGCGTCCCCGTCAAACTGAAGTGGAACGTAACCGCCGTGGGCACATCCAACAGCAGTGTATAGTCCCCAGGATAGAGCGAGGCGCTCCCATCGTCCCCAACCCGCGCAATGGCCCCAAGGGTAACTGGCAAGTTCGCCGTGGCAGTTTGTCCCGCGCCCACGTTCTTGGTCCGTACATACGAAACGAGCTCCTTCTTCGGGAACGGTGACGGCCCCGCGGTCGTGTTCATAAATAGCAGCGAGACAAAGTCCGACGCCACTTTGCCGGTGTTGTGCACCGACACGGAGAACGTGGCGAACGGCGCGAGGTCCAAGTGAGCGGCGGACGCTCCCGCGGCGACGAGTGTCTGGATGTTGTACGACGCCTTGGGTGAGCCGGTGAAGGCAAGGCTGAAGGTCGTGAAGCTCAATCCCGTGCCGAACTCGAAGACCGGCGTGCCAGTAAACCATTTATATGTCCTGAGCTTGGTTAGAGTAGTCGGTCGCATCAATTGTATCTGCATACCTCCCCGGGTTCGTTGAGCTCGGCCTGACCGACATATCGGTCATTGGGACCTCATTCACGTAGTTTGCGGGGTACTGCGTGGTGGGGAGACGACCTGCAGGAGAAACTTTCCCGATTAAAATGTCCATCACAGCCGTGCCGCCACTTTGGCCCGGATATCCACCCCATAGAAGCGCGTTGACCTGCACACAATGTCGGTAAACTGTGAAATCAAAGTCACGGTAAATCTTACCGTAGAGTTACTCTTGAGAGCCGAGCTGTCGACTTGTCCGCCTCCGAATTGGAGCACGACAAGCGGCTTCCCCAATGCCGCCAACTGCCCAACAAGATCCAACTGGTTGCCCGGCCACACGATCGTGTTTCGGTCCATACCCTCCGCCTCGATGCTGTCGTCAATGCCCCCTCCAAAGACAATAGCGTCTGCTGCCTTGGCCGCAGCGATCGCGGCTGCGAACCCAGTCGTGTCGGCCGAGTTGATTTTAGTCCCGGGCGTGAACGTTGAGGTGAATCCCGCCTCCTGGGACGCCGCAAACGGACTGATGAGGAATGGCGCGGTTCCCTGGTAGTTGCCCTGCATCTGCGTGGTCGCATTGGCCCAGGGGCCGATGAACGCGAGCTTCTTGATGGACTTGGAAAGCGGGAGGGTGCCGTCATTCTTGAGGAGGACAATGCCCTCGACGGCGATTTCGTACGCAAGCTGCTGCGCGTTTGGTGTGTTAACGTCCGAGAATTTAAGCTGGCGGAAGGGTTGGGATGCAGGAGGGTCAAAGTACCCTAGACTAGTAACAACACAAGTATTAGAAATTGAAGTGCAGGTTCAACAAATAATGCTTACCGGATAAGCGAGGTGTACTGGCGTGTCACGGCGCGCGCAATACTGGACACATTAACCAAGCCCAAGGAGACCGCAGCCGCAAGGTTGTTTCCGTACGTGCTGCCGCAATCGATGTCTGTCCCGGCGTTGATACCGGTAGCAGCAGCATGCGGTAAATCTGGCGAAAACTTGTGGTCGATGAAGTTGGCAATCGCATCGCAGTCCGACGTAACCCAGCGATCATCGTCGAAGCCCCAAAAATCTCTCAGTATGGTCTGCAACAAGAACGTGTCCGCACACGAGGGGACGCCATTGACGGCGTTGTAGCTGCACATTACCGACCCGACCTTTGCGTCGCGCACACAAGTCTGGAACATTGGGAGGTAGAACTCCGCCAGGTCCTGCTGCGAGATGATGGCATTGAATGACATTCTGTTGTTCCCCATCCAATTCTCCAAATCGTAGCCCGCGAAGTGCTTGCAGTCTGCCACGAGCTTGAATAGCGGTGGGTCAATGCCGCCCTGGAGGCCCTGAATCAGGTTGAACACGTATTGAGAGATGTGGAACGGGTCTTCGCCGGGGGTTTCTTGGCCACGGCCCCACCTAGGGTCGCGGTAAGCTGAGACGACGGTCAGATTAGCTCGGATGGGCTACCTAGGGTCACGAAATGGGTTTATATTTGGGGTAAAGGCATCAAGGCCTGCGCGGCCTGCGTTGTTGAATGCCCGCATTTCTGTGCTGATCACTGTCGCAATGGCCTTGATCATCTCGTCGTCAAACGCCGCGCCCATCAGGATGGGCTCCGGGAAGCTCGTAGCGAAGCTGAAGTCGCCGGACGGCGCGAACGATACACCGGGGCTCCCCGCTACACCGTGCTAAGGAGGTTGAATGTTAGCTCAGGTTGTGCTGCAAAAAAAAAAAAATTAAACGTACGAGAGCCTCCGACCACCAATTATACGCGGGGAGGCCCAAACGTGCCACACCAGGGGAGCTATTGACCGTATTGCTGATCAGGTCGCTCGTAGTGAACATTGCAATGAGTGCCTTTGCGCGTGCAGACGGGCTAGCAGACGTGTTGCAGACAGTGGTATTCGCGAGAGGCCCGTTAACACAGTCGGGAAACGCGTAGGCCTGGACCTGGGGGGCGCATGCAAGGGCAACCGCAACTAGGAATGTCGCAAGCATGGTCGTTCAGCGAGGGGCGACCGCACAAGGGAGGCAGCTCGTGCGTGCGTGCTTTTATGGTAGTGCGGGGAAAAGAGAAGGCGTCCGATAGAGTGAAGAATATAATTCAGAATATCAGAAGGCGGGTTTACAAAGGCTGAGCGACGGGGTAAGCAACTCTTGGATGCGTCACCGGACGGGATGGAGACGGTCGTGATTGGCGAAGGGAAATTTGTAAGATATGCGACGGAAATATAGCTCTTCGTCGGAGGCGGCCAACCGTCTCAGAAGTAGTTGGGGCGTATCAGCAGGCCAGCGGGATAGTGTCTGACGGAGAAAGAAATCGTTCTTTCAGATTTCAGAGAGTGCTGAGGCCAATTTAGGGCATCGAAGGCATTGAAGTGTGCAAACAAGGCAGACTGAGATCGCACCGAGTTCCCAGAGAGATTCCAAAAAGGTCTATCGTCCAAACTGTCCTCAGCTTCGAAGGTTCGCGCACGTATGTGCGGCGCTGAAAGGGCGGATTCGATCACGGAGAAGAGTGCGCTTCCATGCGAAGGCATGGTTGTGGAGCGCAAGAATCCTCGGGAGAATGGCTCGGGCCCTTTTGAGACCGCAGAAAGGGTGGCCAGCTGACGAGCGTTGTAAGTCGCGAAGTCGCGAAAGCAAACGAACGTCGCTGGACAAATTTGGCGAAGCGGCGTTCAAGAGTGATCGGCCGATCTTGGCCTGCGATCCCACGATGTCAACGAGTCCGACTATGTCCGAAATTCGACAAGAAAAAATGCTGAGCATTCCGGCAAACGTTGAGAGAGTCTATAGGTACTTCAGGTCCTTTCACATCGTTTCCTCGCTCCACCCTAAGGCGTGAAGAGGGTTGTGCGTTGTCGGAATTCGGACCGATGTCTGACAGTTTCCCGATTTGGGGTGTGGTATGTCAATGGTATGTCGTGGGAATGTTTGGCCAAAATTAGCCGATCACTCACCTCTTGGCGGCGTTTCCTACGGAAGGAAAAATAATGAAAAAGTTGCTGTAATGAACAGATTGAATTGTTTTACAATGCATCTAGCGCTTATATTACTCCCATTCCCCTCAGTTCGGTGATCTGCTCGTCGGTGTACCCTAGTTCCTCCATCACCTAAGTACAGAAAAGGAAGGAAGGTGAGCCGCAGGAAGGCTTTACGGAGAACCACGCACCTCTCCGGTATGCTCAGACAGCCAAGGCGGTGGCCGCCGCACCTTCATTTTCTCACCGTTGTAGGAGACCGCAGGTGCCACGAGCTTGATCTTCCCCGCTCTCGGGTGCTACATGGTCGGATAGATACAATAAAGGAAAAGAGAAGAAGACCAGAAAGTACCTCAACCTCCACCGTCACTCCCCGTGCAACGGCCTGCGGGTGCTCGAACGTCTGCTGGATGTTGTTGATCGGCCCAAACGGTACTCTGCGCGCGCCATGAGTCCGAGCGGAGGGCAAGCAAGTAATACGCACCCTAAACCGGTCAACCGTTCGAGCCAATGTTCGCGGTCGGCTTGCATCAGCACATCCTCGATAATGCGGATGAGCTCGATACGGTTGGTCACCCGTGCCTCGTTGGTCACAAAACGCGGGTCGAGGGCGAGTGCGGGTTCGCCGAGCACTTTCTCGCATAAGAGCCCGAACTGCTTGTTGTTCCCCGCGCCGATCATGAGAAAGCCGTTGCGGCAGGGAAAGACCTGGTATGGCACAACCGAAGGATGCGCCGTGCCGTGTCGCGTCGCCTCGGTGCCCGCGATGAGGTAGTTGGACGCGATGTTGGCGAGGCCCGCAATCTAATTTATGCTGAATATCATATTGGACGACGCGCATACGGCCAGCAATCGCACCTGCGTCTCGAAGAGGTTGCAATCGATCCAGACGCCCTCGCCCGTTTGTTGGCGGGAGAGCAGGGCCGCCATGATTGCGCCGTGGGCATATAGACCCGTTGCAATGTCGGTCGCAGCAACACCAACTTTCGACGGCGGGCGGTCTGGCTCGCCGGTGCTGAACGGTCGCGTGAGCGCGTACTCGTATTAGTCGCAGGAGCGTACATGTGCATCAAGCCAGCTTCGGCCTCAACAATCACATCGTAGCCCGCTGCCGTGCGGTAGGGACCAGTTTGACCATATCCTAGTCCGTGATGAGCAAAGAAAGCACAGCGACGCAAGAAAGACCGTACCAGTGATTGACGCGTATATAAGGCGCGGGTTGATCTTGCGACAGTCTTCCCAGCCCAAGCCCATACTCGCGAGTTTGCCCGATATAAAGTTCTCCACAAGGACATCCGCACGCGCGACGAGTTTGCGTACAATCTCCAGTCCTTCAGGCGCCCTGAAGTTGACCTACGCAATTTGAGCGGGCTCCGGCTACGTTCGGCCAAAACTCACTGTCATGGAGCGCTTATTGCGGTTCACCGCTAGAAAGTAAGCGGATTCCGGGGGTAGGTGAGCAGATTCCGGAGGTGCGGAGGCGACAATGGGGGCGGAGGGCGGGTTCCATGTTCCTGTAAGAGTTGTTCAATCCAAGACGCACGAATTGAACAGGCGTGTTGTTACGGGTGTCGTCTCCACGGGTAATCTCCTCGACCTTGACCACGTCCGCGCCGAGGTCAGCCAGCAACATCGTCGCCGTGGGGCCCGCCAACACGCGTGTGAGGTCGAGAACGCGGATACCCTTCAGGGGCGGCGGCATTCCAGTTGGTTGGCGCACATCCCGGGTCTGATAATGTCGAAGACCGAAGAGACGTCTAGGGTTGCGCAGAGAAAGTGGCCGTAACATGGGGCCCGACATGGAGTAAAAAGTTGAAGCAAAACGTCGGGACATCACAAGGTCAAGGAAAACAAGGCCTCTTCAATTGCATCCCACTCCTAAGCAAAGTAAAGTGTGTCGGTGTAGCGAGCGGCCAAGGAATAATGCAGCAGTCGTGGTCGTTGGCCAGTTGGAAAAAATGGGTTTCGGGCCGAAAGCCGAAACGGAAACCGTGCACTCCAAAAATTCAGTCGAAACGGAGAGTGTAAACGACGGAGATGAATATATTGGTATAAAGCAAGATGTATGTAGCAAATGTATGGTACCGCCGCCGCCGTACCGGTGGCAATTTCTTTGTCAACAACTCACCAACATACTTCACACAAAATTCACGCAGTCAAAGGTGTTGGGTGTGGGCGAGGATGGCAGTCGAAGAGACCTGTTCCTATGTGCGCTTTGGATGGAAACTGGACGATGAGCCGGCCGTGGACGGAAGCAAAGGACGTGAGAGAAAGAAGTCCACATGGGGACGGTGATGACTGATTGACAGTGTACTCAACGCCCACGGCCCAAAGGAGATGCAATTCAGGAAGACGCGTCGACGCAACATCGTAGTTCAGGAAAGAGGAGAGACGCGGTCACGAGATGGATTCGACGCGACGCGTTCGTTCAACACGCGCTATCATGTCACAAACAATATCCCGAAACATCGACGGGTATAAAAGCGGTCTGTCGCGAGTTTGTCACTCGTCACATTCTCTCCCTCTTCCCACTTCCATCTCCGTCTTTCTTTTCTACTTCTCTCCGGCTCAGAGCACTTCAACGCATCGTTATTCCAGAAGGTGGGTATTCCGTTCTATTTCTCGGGTCCTTATGTGGTGTCGAACGCGTGTGTTGGGCCGGCTGCCATGTGGTTTGGGGTTCATCGCGAGGAGCCCTTGAATCCAAACACCGCGTCCCGCGACGGCCGGTGATCCTTGGGCAAGTCGCGCGCACTCCTCAGGCCGAGAATTGCCATTTCCGCTCGCTCTTTTGCTTGGTACACACCGTTCCTCGTCGTCGATTCACCCTTGGACAAGGTGTCTAGACGGCGCGAGTAGCCGTCCTGGATCACGAAATATTTGGGAACCTACCCACGGGCTCTGCAGTTTCTTGGTTGGCCAGTAACTGACAGGGCATCATTGCAGGTTGAATATTCATGCGGCGGAGAGTAGAATACATAGTTGGCGGACTCAATAGATGATTAATATTATTATTTGGCGTTTTCTTGAAGATGGTGCGTGACAAGTGTGACGCTCTTGCTTCCTTCTCACTTTGACGCGCATTCAACACATCTTCTTTACTGTTTCAATGTCGTTCCAATTGCCGATTCCCGCTCTCCAGCAGCAGTCCCCCGTCCTCGCGGTCCACGAGGATATTATTTACACCGTGAGTCAAGACCTCAGCAGTATTCCGGCATATGCTCAGCGGGTTTTTTCCGTAGATTCTGGCTAAGGTGAGTCCCCACGATGTCCTTGTCCTTCGGGAGACGGCGAGAGTCTTCCGCCAGACTATAGATGGTCTTCAGTCTATCAGCGTATGGCAAAAGGCCTTTACCAACGTCGGCTTCGTATTTCCAAACGGTACACTGCCATTACTCCCCGCTCAGATCGCTCAGATCGCCTTCGGCGGAGGGGCTTGCCATGTACGCTCTTATCCGCCCGCCCTCGCCATTACCTTACCGTTCGCTTCCTAGGACTGCGGCGCATTTACGCTAGCCGTTCCGCACTCCTTCACACTGGGCATCAGATTTTGTTCCGTGAGTCCGGCCCCGGTCGTGCATCTTGCTGTCGTTGTCCCTGATCTCGCCCTCGACTTCAGTTGGTGTGTGAGTATGTAACGTTAGGGAAGGTACCGCCGTCGCTCTCGTCCGCACCCAGCCTACCGTGAGTGCACTGACTTGTCGCCGTTCAACTCACGTTTCAACCCCAATTCTAGGCCACTATATCCCGACCTCGAAGCCCACAATACCCTTCCATGGGCGATTCCGTATCTTGAAGGAACAAAGGGTACGTTCCAATTCATCCACGAGAAGCTTTTCCTCATTCTCGTCTCGCTCCAGCGCGGCCACTCTACAAGCGGACCCATGTGAACGCTGCATGGACTCAGTGGCGTCAGTCCGTCGCACAGTCTGTGGCCGCCGGAACGACAACCGCGCCCGTGCTGCCAAAGGTTATGCCAGTGTGTACAGCTATTTATTGGTTTGTTCCTCGCGGTGCTCACCGTCTGCTGAAGAGTTGGAGCGTGTCGGACCCGGCGGTGGAGGCCTGGATGGAGGCCAGTTGGTTCCTTGTTGTTTCCGTCGTCGTCTGACCTCCCTGTGTACAGGCCGGAGCTGTATTAAGCGCAGGTGCCAAGGACTACCGCCTGAAACAGGATCAGGTTGAGCATCACAATTACGCGCAGTGAGTGAAGATTTACGGACGAGGGTACATACACTCATTGCAGTTCAGACTGCAGATTCTCGCCGCCAGTCTTGCCCTCACAATGGAGCAGGTCACCGCATCCCCTACGCTGGCCCGCGAGATGAGAACTTTGGCGCGGGATTTACAGACGCTTGACGGGCAGGGTTGGTGACCTGTTCAGCGTTGTCGCCGCTGCTGACGTATCACTGTAGTGTGGAATATAATTCGACTGAAAGTCGTTGCAGAGCTGCTGCAACGCGTTTCCGTCAACGGCACCGAGTTACCGTGCCCTTTCTGCCCAACAACAAGGCCTGGCCGACCCCGCATGTACAGAGAGGACGCTCTGCGTTCACATATCCACCGCATGTATGTTCTTGCTCCGGTCCCGTTTGACCATCACAATCTGACTTTGGCCGTAGCCACCCCGATGAGGAAGCCGAGCACATCAAGATCCCGGGAAGCCACCGGTGCACCCTGTGCCCCTCGACAGACAACAGTTTGTACGATCGCGCATCGCTTTTTCGTCATGTCCACCGCAGGTATTTGTCTCGCCGCAGTGTTCCTTTACCCTGCTCACGAATGCCTATCAGGCGTTAGCTCATTCGGGATCGGAGGTGGGCTACTGTCGCCGTTTAGCTACGTCTTTCGTTGCTTGTTTCGCTCGCTTCGTTTCTTCATTTTCCTTTCTTCTTTTTTTATTCAATTCTAGTTGCACGCGGACCGGCCGACGCCGTGGTGGAAGTCTGGATGGGAGGATTGGGACTTTTCTGGGGGGTTTAGGATCCGGTGATCTATGGAGTTGGGGTGCCTGCACGATGGTTCGACTTGCTGACGCGCTCCCTTCTTTCTTCGTTCTTCATTCTCTTCCCTGATGTACATATCCACGTATCGCGCCTACCTTATTTAACGAACCTCTGCGCCGCCATGCCCGTGGCTCGAAATTGTCTTGACAGGATTGAATTGAGCTCTGCAGGATTATTTATTACAATGAAGCGAAACGACGCCCGGAGCAGATGTGCTGAGGGCGGTCCTTTCGAGATGTCGCCCACTGAAGATGGGGTCGTCTCCGTCTCCGTCAAGTTGATCTTTTAGTCGCGACAAATGGTCGTCTGGTTGGTCCGCGCGGTGCGTGGTTCAGTCCAGGATGTAACGACGAGGATATCATGACAAAGGGATTCGACTGGCAGCGCCGCGAAATCAAGCGAAGGACATAGTCGACGACATCGTGGGAGACGTCTGCAACAGTGATGGTTGATTGACCATGAGGCTACTCAACGCCAGCAGCCAAAAAAGGGAAGCGACTGAGAAAAGTGTATTTTTCGCAGTAGTCTTGAAAAAGGCAAGCCAGCATGCGCGGAAACTGCCACGTCAGTATTTGCGGTCACGAGATGTGCTCGACGCGACGCGTCTTTCAACAACGCGCTATGTCATAAACCAAACATACCGAAACATCGACTGGTATAAAAGCGGTGTGTCGCGAGTTTATCACTCGTCACATTCTCTCCCTCTTCCCACTTCCATCCCCGTCTTTCCATCCCTCCCTCCTTTCTCTCCGGCTCAAAGCACTTCAACACATCGTCATTGCATTCAAGGTGGGTATTCCGTTCTATTTCTATCGGGTCCTTATGTGGTGTCGAACGCGTGTGTTGGGCCGGCCGCCATGTGGTTTGCGGCTCATCGCGAGGAGCCCTTGAATCCAGACACCGCGTCCCGCAACGGCCGGTGATCCTTCGGCAAGTCGCGCGCACTCCTCAGGCCGAGAATTGCCATTTCCGCTCGCTCTTTTGCTTGGTACACACCGTTCCTCGTCGTCGATTCACCCTTGGACAAGGTGTCTAGACGGCGCGAGTAGCCGTCCTGGATCACGAAATATTTGGGAACCTACCCACTGGCTCTGCAGTTTCTTGGTTGGCCAGTGACTGACAGGGCATCATTTGCAGGTCTTCTCAGTCTCCGCGTCAACACTTGATCTGCAGTTCGCCAACCCGTACTGAATTCAGGTGCCTCATCGTGTCTCGACTCGATCTTCAGTCGTGATCTCCTTGCCGATGGACGTCATGCATCGCGGTTTGGATGTTATTTCTAGCAGTACTAACCTTCTCGCCCATGCGTATCGCGCTTTAAATGTTATTGTTCTTGACGTTAGATCCCCAACGCGGCCCTTCGAGTAGCCAAAGAACTTCCCTGTAATATAACTTCTCCGAGCTTTGCACAGTAGCAGCCAAAAAGAGTCGGCCTGCGCACTTGAACTGCAGCGAATGTTGAGCGAATGAGTTTTGAGTGAGGCCGCCGCGCCCCGGCCCGGCGGAAGTTGGCCGGAAGTGCCAAACAAGTCCAACTCACGGCTCGGCTTCATTCGCCCTCGAGAACCTCTTTACCTGTGAGGCCATGCAATTCGCTTTGAACGCCTGAATCCATGTGGAAGCCGGGTGGATACTCATTGTCTTTTTCAGAGATTTCGGTGCGACTCCACGTCACTCGAAGGCCTTTCCCGCCATCTACTTAATTGCGCTTCGTTCCTGTAACGGCGCCCAGCCATGGAAAAATTTGCTACACTAGAGCCCGTTAGGCTATATAATTCGGCCACAACCACCGGCGCACGGCTTCTCTCTCGCCAGCAGCCCAGGACACCTGCAACTCCACCGTTAATCGGACGTCTACCTTCGGATCTGCACCTCCTCATCCTCTCGTACCTGCCCGTTCCCGATTTCCCTGCGTATGCCAGGTGTACCCACGCGACTGCGGGTCTCAGCCGCTCGGAGGGAATCTGGGAGCCTCGATGGAAGGCCCTCGGCATCGAGACATATAGCCTTGGTTCCGTGCTCGATGATCTGGAATCGCGGTCGCGCGGTCAGGCAGCCGCTTCGAGGGCCGCTGCTCCACCGACGATTCCGGTCGACGATGAGTTTGGTGAATTTGCGTCCGTCGACGTTCTCACTGCCGCTCCATCCCTCGACGAAATGGGCGACTTTGTTGGTGCCTTTGGGCCCCTGACCCCAATGACCGCGCGGATGCCAATACCGTCCACCCCTACCAAGCCGACGTACAGAACGATGTACATTCGAGCTCACACGTTACTAAAACCACTAACGTCGGCACTGGCGTCCCCGCCACACGTTATCCTCGCCGAGCTTTCCTCCATCCTGTCGACACCGTCACTGCGGCAGGAATCCCTCACACTCCATCTTCTTTCCCTATTTTTGTCCCCCCGCATCAAGCCGCTCCGCAAATGGGAGACCATGTACGCGTCCCTCCGATCGGCAATGGACCGCTTCGACGCCAATGCACTGGCAGGATTCGATGCCGCAGACAGCCGCGGCGATGAAAAAGCCATGCGCGAGGCCGCTGAATCCAGCTGGGAGGTCTGGGATGGCGAGGGAGATTGGGAGATGGGCAAGGTGTGGGCAGAAAAGCGCGAAATATTCTATCAGCAGGGCCAGTGGCGGCCATTGGATAATTTCACTGCGGAGGGCTTTCTAAACTTTGACGCCATGCATGAGTTTATCGACAGTGTCCTCAGCGCCATCACTGACCATGGATCCCGCGCCGTCCGCGTCTTTCCCCCTGCTTCTGATGTCCTGATTTCCTTCTGCGACCGAGTGGCCACGGAGGTTGTTGCAGAATACACGACCTCGCTTCTCACGCGCGCCAGGGAGCTTTCAAATGCTACATATCTCAAAGCAGCGGCAGCGACGTTCCGCGAATCGTGGAGGATGGTGGATGCAATTCTGAAGGCCGGTGCGGAGCGCCCCGACTCTAATGTTGAGCGCACTCGCGCGGAGGACGTGGTGTGAGTGGATACTCCTTATGTGTGGGATCAACTCATCATTGAAAAGCGAATTATAGATACCAGATGTTTGAGATTAATATGGACGAGTATCTCGACGAGGAGGTTGAGTCGGTCAAGCAAGCTTTCGAGGTCACCTGTAAGGCCTGGGATCGACAGGTAATCTCCAGCTTCTCGTTTATTGTCTTGCGCTGAGATCGCACAGATAGCAGAGCAAGCGACAGCTGGCTCGTCCTCAACACGCTTCTTGTCATCACACAACCCTGCGCAGGTGAAGCGCAATGTGCTTGCGTCTTTCACGTCGGTACTTCTCATGCCTGTCACAATTGTCCCTCGCGCGGTCGGCGGAGCCCTCATGACCGGCGGCAACGCCGCTGTTCAAGGGATAGCGATGCTCAACCCGCAGCGCTGGGGAGGCGGAAGTGGTGCCGTTGGCAACGGGTACTCGCGCAACCTCGAGCTGGAGAAAGGGACAGGAACGATGCTATTCGAGGGGGATGAAGATGAAGATGAAAAAGCTGGCCACAAGACTGCTGCTTCTATATGTAGGTTCTCTCTCTTGTCTTTGAATTCGACGTTGATGGACCCTTTGAAGCGTCTGCGTCGTCTTCTGTTACCCGTCTCGACCTCCCATCTCCATCCTCGCGTAGCACAACGTCCCTCGCAACCTCTGTTACACCCTCCACCTCCAATAGTGCGAATAAGCTCGAGCTTTTGCTCTCCCTCGATGTCGCCCTCGAGCTCATCCATGCTGACCACGAGGCCCTCAAGCGTGTTGAGATCTTCGCGGGGTATCCTGGGCACTACGGGCATCGTGTCCGTGATACTATTGAGGAACTCTTCATTCTTATGCTACAGGCGCTTGGCGGGCGACACATCAATGTTGGGTTCGGATTGTGAGTTCTGTCTCCAGTTTCGCAGCATAGACTAATCGAGCTGCAGAGCAACTGAACAAATGACGTCGTATAAACCGGAAGAGCATCAAGAAACGACCAGCGTTGCACCACTGCTGCAGTTTTTCGAACTGGTGCACATCGGTGACACGATTCAATCAATGGTGCAAGTTTTTTTCGACAAGGAGTTGGTGTGTTGCGCGTCGTTTCGCTTGTCCTTTCTGCTAACTAAGCTTACAGGCACCGCACATCGACCGCACGGACTTTCTGAACGCTGTAGTCCGAGAAAAGAAGCGATTCGAGAACGCCTTGGACGACTCTGTTGCTGCAGGGTTGAACGCCGGAACACAGGTGTTGATGAATCAGGTAGCTGTGTTTTTAGCGTTTGCGAGTATTTTCTGAAAGGAGGTGATTGCAGGTCGAGCATATCATACTGACCCTAACAAAACCTCGCGAATACTACCCGCCGGAAGATGCCCCCCTAGATTTGGGGCCGACCAAGGGTTGCAGCGAGTCGATCAAGTGCCTCGAGATGCATTGTAAGCTGTTGAAGGGTAGCACGAGTAAGGAAGTTCTAGAAGTGTTTTATCAGGAGGTCGGGATTCGCCTGATAGCGTGCGTCCTTGCGCGTACATATACGATATCCTCGAAGCTAATTCACTCGCACAGTATCTTACAAAAACACATCAAGCGGCAGATCATCTCGTTAATGGGCGGGTTTCAGGTCATCGCCGACCTGAATACTTACCATGTCTTCATCTCCTCGCTTAAAGTCCCTTCTCTCACAGCCGACTTTTCGCACCTTAAGATGCTGGGGCACGTTTATGTCGTCGACGATGCAAAAGATCTTGCACAGATCGTGCGCGATGTCTCGCGATATGGTGGTGCCTACCGGCCTGAGGTGCGTTTATTCTTCTCAGTGCGTGCTTGCAAACTTGACTTGAATGCCGACAGGATATCTATGAATTCATCCAAAGGCGTTCAGACTGGAAGAAGATCGAGAAGACGGTGGATAAGACGATGTATAATTTGAGCTTTAAAGAGGATTGTATCATCTCTTAACTAATTTATGAGAAGCGCGATGTGTCTCAGAATGAATCGAGTGCGTCGACGACATGTATTGCGATGGATAGGGGCCTGCCTGATTGGGCTGTGTTCCAAACATCCACGTGCTTCTGTCACATCGCGTCTTGTCACCCACCACGACGGTTTGTCGCGTCCCGGCAAGATCGACGCGTTCGCCATGTCGGACGCTATCTCACTGAGTCTCCCCACTCCCACAGAATTCCCAGCTTTTCCCTTTCTTCCGTATCCCATCCAGGTTGACCTCATGCGCCACCTCTACACGTCAATTGAAGGGAAGAAAGTAACAATCGTCGAGAGTCCAACAGGCACAGTCAATCGGTGTTCCTTCTCCGGCTGCGTCGTGTTTTAAATATCTCCAGGGAAAAACGCTCAGTCTCCTATGCGCGAGTCTCACCTGGTTGACCGACGAGAAAAATCGGGCGAAGAAGGGCATTTTAGACGCTCTCGGGACGGAGACAGATGGTGGGTAGCATAATACTCGTCTGAATCAAAATCCAATTTTTTGTGCTTCAGCTGGACGTGATTGGGTTTTGGCGCAGACTAGGGAACGCCGTGCGCGGGAACTAGAGGCCGAGGAACGGGAGTACGAGGAGCGTCTGAGAGAGGCCAGAAAGAAGGAGGAGGCAATGAAGAGAATGGCTCGGTCGCGAGTGCACAAGAAGGCGGTGCGTATGAGATCTTCCCTACAAGAACGCAATCTCACCAAGCGCCAGAAACTTGATACATCACCTGGGCTAGATTTCCAGGACCCCGATGATATCTTTCTCCCTGAATCCCCGGAGGACGAAGAAGATAACATTTCTCCGGCGGTGCGCGCGCTCATGGCGCGGTTAGCATCTTATCCTGGTCCCATAAGTGTTCTCATAGCGAGCCTTTAGAGTGGAGAAGGGTGTGTCGAAAAACAGTTTCTTCGACCAAGAAGACGAGCCCACGTGCACAAAGATATACTACGCCTCCAGGACGCACTCCCAGCTCGCGCAAATTCTTCCTGAGCTCCGGCGACTCAAGCTTATACCCGTCGTGTCCGCAGTCCCGTCGACCTCCTTCAACTCCTCAGCTGGTATTTCCCGGAAACGCGCGGCTCCCGATGAAGAGGACGACATGCCCGTGGTCTATTCCCGGACTGTGTCCCTAGGATCCCGCAAACAGCTGTGCATCAACGACATGGTGCGCTCAAAGAGCAAGGATCTGGATGAAGGGTGTCGCGAGCTCATCGCAGGTAATTTTCCGCTCCGCTTCGAATTATCGTTTTTAATCTCGTTCCATGCAAGAAAAAGGCGATAAAAGATGCCAATATCTGCCGCCAATTGGAGAAAACACCGAAATACTGGACTTTCGAGACCAGATCTTGGTATTTCGAGGATCTACAGTCTTGTCTGCGTCGTGGCTGAAACAAGACTTAGGCTTCACCCAAAGACATTGAAGATCTGGCCACTGTCGGCCGTCTAGCTCATACTTGTCCCTATTTCGGGTCAAGACGGGCAATTCCACAAGCAGAGGCGCGTCTCCTTCACGGTTCGCAAAACTGCTTTCCCTAACACTGACCTTGCAGCTCATCACGCTGCCATACAATCTCCTACTGCAGAAGACCGCTCGGGAGGCCCTTGGAATCGATTTGACTGATCAGATTGTCATTATCGACGAAGCGCATAGTACGTCGACTCGTATGCGGCCTTCGCTCGCGATACTAAATCTAGCAGATCTCATACCTACCCTTCTTTCCCTGTCTACCGCCCGGCTTCCGTTTTCGACCCTTTCCACATCGTTCCAGCAAGTGTGCATATATGTCTCCAAATTCCGCGCCAAGCTCTCTCCCACCAATATGCTTCATTTGAAGCGACTGGTGATGTTTTTGGATGGCCTTCAAAAATATGCTTTGGAGTGGAAAGAAAAAAATGCCAAGGCGGATTGCAAAGCCGAAGTAATGACTGTTGCCGACTTACTAGATCGTTTGGGTCGAAAGGTTGCAGGGATAAACTTGTTAGAGATCGAAGCGTACTTGAAATCGAGTAAGGTGAGAAAGAACCCGTCTCTTTACCTTGTTGCTTCAATTAATGTATTGCACAGATTGCACGAAAGGTTTCCGGTTACTCAGACAAGGAAGCAGAAAAACAAGGCAACATTGTTTGATTTATGCAAGGCCTCTCCTCTGATTTCTGGTTTAGACCCTAAGCTCCGTCCACGACGAGGCGCAGTCCCACCATTGCACGCTGTCGAAGCATTCTTGCTAGCGTTGACCGGCACGAATGACGGTAGGCGTCCTTATTTCCGTCCCTTCAAGAGCTCACACCCCAAAGATGGACGACTCACTTTCTCTCTCATACGCACTCACTCTGGGCAAGAAGACGTTGAAATGAAATACCAACTCCTGAATCCTGCCCCCCATTTCTTGGAAGTCGTTGAAGCCGCCAGGTCGGTTATATTGGCGGGAGGGACAATGTCTCCGGTGAGCCATAACGTAGACGTAGCCGCCTGAAATTTGATTGTTATATTTTCACGCAGATATCGGACGTTATCAACCAGCTATTTACTCAACTTCCATCAGAGAAAATTACGAGTTTTTCGTGCGGGCACATTATCCCGGAGTCTAATCTCCGGACGATTGTTGTCAGTAAAGGCCCTCGTGGAGCAGAGGTGGAATACAAAGCCGGGAAGCAGGGAGACCAGGCGGTGGTAAGTTAACGTCTGCATATTATACCCCACTGACTGTTGCTAGATCGGAGAACTCGGCCAGATATTGCTTAATTTTGCATCGCTGGTGCCCCATGGGATGATCGTCTTCTTTCCATCCTATCACTTCCTCAATACCGCCAAGGCGGCGTGGCAGAAAAGTGGAGCACTTGCCAGGTTTGAGGGGAAGAAGAAGGTAATGGAACAATCGCCTAGATTGAATACTCGTAACCGTTCTTAGGTTTTCTTTGAACCTGAGCAGGCAACCCAAGTTGACCAGGTCTTACAAGATTACTCCGCTGCCGTCCATGGGGACAGCAACACCGAATCGTCGGTAAGCTTCAACATCGCAAGTTTGCTTCGAGCTGCATTTTTGCAGGTCAAACGCGGAGGCGGCCTCCTCTTCGCTGTTATCGGGGCGAAACTATCCGAAGGGCTCAATTTCGCAGATGATCTGGCGCGAGCTGTGGTCATCGTCGGACTTCCATTCGCTAACCTGGGTTCACCAGAGCTAAGAGAGCGCATGAAATATGTGAAGCAATTGGAAGAAAAGCGAGGAACCAAACGGCCCCCCGGCCAGAAGGATGCCGCCGCGGAGCTATACGAGAATTTGTGCATGAACGCGGTCAATCAGAGTATCGGTGGGTTGGTCAATTTTCCATGTTTTGGCGCGGCTAAAAAAAATCTACTAGGTCGAGCAATTCGCCACCGGGGGGACTGGGCCGCGTTGATTTTGCTCGACCAGCGGTACGGGTCGGCGTCCATTCGTGCTAAGCTGCCCAAGTGGATTGGTGGTGGAATGACGGTGGCGGATGGCTTCGGCCAAGTAATTAGGGACCTTGGGTCCTTCTATAGAGACAAAAGGCTTTGACGATTCAGATAACGAGGTGAGCACCAAGTAATCGAACGAGGCGCCGATATCGAAAATGCGAACAGAATTCAAACCTAGAGAGAATCAAATTGGGACATGTGGGCGACACTGAGGCTTCCATCGAGGCTCCCAGATTCCCTCCGAGCGGCTGAGACCGCAGTCGCGTGGGTACACCTGGCATACGCAGGGAAATCGGGCACGGGCAGGTACGAGAGGATGAGGAGGTGCAGATCCGAAGGTAGACGTCCGATTAACGGCGGAGTTGCAGGTGTCCTGGGCTGCTGGCGAGAGAGAAGCCGTGCGCCGGTGGTTGTGGCCGAATTATATAGCCTAACGGGCTCTAGTGTAGCAAATTTTTCCATGGCTGGGCGCCGTTACAGGAACGAAGCGCAATTAAGTAGATGGCGGGAAAGGCCCTTGAGTGACGTGGAGTGGCACCGAAATCTCCGAAAAAGACAATGAGTATCCACCCGGCTTCCACATGGATTCAAGTGTTGGAAGCGAATTGCATGGCCTCACAGGTAAAGACGTTCTCGAGAGCGAATCAAAGCCGAGCCGTGAGTTGGACTTGTTTGGCACTTCCGGCCAACTTCCGGGCCGGGGCGCGGGGGCGGCTAGCGACCTTCTCATTCCGTGGTAATTGCCCTACAGGCAGGGCCTGGACACCCCCGTCTTCACAAGCTCCGCCTGCAAGGACTGAAGCAACCTGAATTCTTCAACACCCCGATTCGTCCTGGGTTCAAAAAGTTTCTTTCTCACTCCGAGTCCTGATTCCAACAAGCCGAGTGTATCTGATCTACTTAATGGGAGACCCGGCTTCTCAAGACCCCTGCAAATATTGTTGTCGGGCAGCCCGGCTTCAGAGAAACTTTTCAGCCCAGCGCAATCCACAACCGCTCCCTGAACATTTTAACCTGGTTCATGGCTTTACTGGTCAGATTGATCTCCGACCATTGATGGCTCGGCCTGGGCCCCATCGCGAAGTGAATAGGGCACCGGGATAATGTGTTGAGTGCAGAAGAATACTGCCCATTTGATACATGAGAAACAAGCTTGTAACTACAACTCTCGGACATTCGGAGGGGTGCCGATGCGCCGAGATGATCGGCACTTCCACGGCAACTTTTGCCGGCTTAATGGTTCCTTGGGGAATCAAGGCTCCTCCAGAAGCCGGGTTGTAAATTAGAGCTACTTATCCGCCACACCTCAAATGCAGGAATCACATACCCAAACCGCGCCGGAGTGCCAGGAAATCAGCGGCGGCACGCAGCACGGCATCTATAAAAAGAAAATCAAGACGACATGTAATCATTCTCACAAAGAAGCATGCCGGGCCGCCAGACACTGATGATCCGGTCGAAACACTCGTTCGATAAGACCTGGTCCACTAAAGTGTCCAGGCACTCAAAACTCATTCGCTGAAGTTCAAGTGCACAGGCCGACCCTCTTTGGCTGCTACTATATAAAGCGCGGCGATTTAGAAGTTCTTTGGCTACTCGAAGGGCCGTGTTGGGGATCTAACGTCAAGATCAATAACATTTAAAGCGCGATACACATGGCGAGAAGGTTACTGCTAGAAATGACATCCAAACCGCGATACAGTGGGGTCGAACTGCAGAGCGAGTGTTGACTCGGAGACTGAGAGGACCTGTAAATGATGCTCTGTCAGTCACTGGCCAACCAAGAAACTGCAGAGCCAGTGGGTAGGTTCCCAAATATTTCGTGATTCAGGACGGCTACTCGCGCCGTCTAGACACCTTGTCCAAGGGTGAATCGACGACGAGGAACGGTGTGTACCAAGCAAAAGAGCGAGCGGAAATGGCAATTCTCGGCCTGAGGAGTGCGCGCGACTTGCCGAAGGATCACCGGCCGTTGCGGGACGCGGTGTCTGGATTCAAGGGCTCCTCGCGATGAGCCGCAAACCACATGGCGGCCGGCCCAACACACGCGTTCGACACCACATAAGGACCCGATAGAAATAGAACGGAGTACCCACCTTGAATGCAATAACGATGTGTTGAAGTGCTTCGAGCCTGAGAGAAAGGAGGAAGGGATGGAAAGACGGGGATGGAAGTGGGAAGAAGGAGAGAATGTGATGAGTGACAAACTCGCGACACACCGCTTTTATACTAGTCGATGTTTCGGGATATTTGGTTTATGACATAGCGCGTTGTTGAAAGACGCGTCGCGTCGAGCACATCTCGTGACCGTAAATACTGACGTGGCAGTTTTCGCGGCATGCTGGCTTGCCTTTTCCTCAAAATTACTGCGAAAAATACGCGTTTTCTCTGTCGCTTCCCTTTTTTGGCTGCTGGCGTTGAGTAGCCTCATGGTCAATCAACCATCACTGTTGCATACGTCTCCCACGATGTCGTCGACTTCTCACTCCCTCAGTCGCATTTGTGGGGTGGCATGTATGAGGTGCTTGATTTCGCGGCGCTGCCAGTCGAATCCCTTTGTCATGATATCCTCCACACCGCGCGGAGCAAGCAGACGTCCATTTGTCGCGACGAACTCAAGCTGCAGTTCAAAATGATAAGATCAACTTGCGCTCACAAGGACCCGAGTCATTCTCCCGAGGTTACTTGCGCTCCACAACCATGGAAGGGTCCTCTTCTTTGTGAACGGGCCGGGAAAATCCCTCCAGGCGCGAAGCTGAGCAGAAGTTACGAACATTTTTTGCGCGTCTCTGTTCGCCTTCTCCATTTTTAAGGCTCCGCCATCCTTTCGGTATCGGCATTGACTGGCCGATGATCTGCCGCCTCCGCAACGGCAATTTATTTCCTGAACCGCTGAGCCATCTAGGTGGGTTATCTTAACAAAGCTCTGTGCAGCACAGTGGCTAGAATACCTTCTTTGTCAAATAGCTCGGTCATGCAACAAAAGGAAACAGTGTAGAATTCTCAATGGCTTGTTGAAATAAAAGTCACTACATTGGCTCGATGAATTGACCGGGAACCCGCAAGTTCTCTTGAGCTGCAAAATCGGGTGTAACATAATCGGAGAACCGCAGAGAAGTGGAGAAGACTCCATCCGAAATGAGCTCAAGACCCTCCAATACCGCCCCCGTCTCATCCATAGCCCACACCGACACTCCGAGAGTATTTGTCGACTGTCGCCGCAAAATACTAAACAAACGCGTGAATTGTATGTATCCATGTGGAAACCATGTGTTCACCTACCTCGCCGGCAAGACGAATATCGTTTGAGGACTTTAAAACTCGTTTCAGTCTGATGTTCAATACCGGCTCCGCATACTCACCCTATACTGTTAACATATTTGCCCATTTGCCAGCCGTTCAAGTAGAATTGCAGCCGGAAGTTCGATACTGTTGTATCGTTGCTTCGGGTCACTGAAAGCCGGACAGGAGCATCGGTGCCGACCGATACAGGCAGCTCGAAAGTGGTCCTATAGAAATTGATACCGGCTTTGGAAACGCCGGACAGCGGTGATCCCGAGGCCCAGCTGGAGTCGGGGAACCCAGGGAGGTGGGCGCCAATTCTTTCCGCCCACAGTGCGCCTTCATTCAGGTATCCCCTAAAAGTATCGGGTGCATTCGCCGCGCCGCCCTGGAGACAAAAAATATATTAATGAAGAAGCCTGGACGGTTCTCAGACCAACCAGGTTTCCTTGCAGCCTCCAAGAATCGAATGTCGTATTCCCTCCGACGAGAGCGTACCCTCGGATTCCGCGAGGCTCCTTCCCACCATTAGCTGTATAAGCAATGAGACGAATATCAAATCTCAGGAAAGGCACGTCATACTGTTTGTCTCGGTAATTCTATGCACGAACGGAAATGTCAGAACACTCGAAGATTTGAAAAGGAGATCATAGATACCCCATGTGGTCTGCAAGTCCAGAGATGAGGAGTGAATATTTCACGGACAATCGCACGCACCCTGGAACACGACGAGAATATTGGTTTCGTTGATTTTCAGAGCTCCAGCGGGAATTGGCCATGAGTCGGTGGACAGACTTATTGTCGCTGAACCCTGGCTGGATCCCAAGAAAACGCCGTTGAGCCATGTAGAGTAGCCCCCCGCAAATCCATATTGCACAGTTAAATTGACGGCACTTTCTTCACCAGAGGCGGTGAAACGACCACGGAATATAAGGTTGTTTCCATAGAATCTGCTCGTCGATTGCATTGAGTAAGCTAGAGGTTTGGCGATGAGACTTCCTTACCCATATTGTTGCGAATAAAGGACCTGCCTCCCGGCCAATGGGGGGAGGTTCGTGTACTGGAGAGGAGACAGTCAGAAGCATTCATGGAACTTGGACAAGAACCGCACATTCGTGGTCGTCAAATCAGCGAGGGTAAAGGCCGAATCATCGAAATCAGGATCAATCTCAGGAAGACTACGAAGGACCTCAGTCACATGTTGGGTGAAATGTGGATGCAGTGTTACCTCCCAGATACCTTCCAGTTGGCCAAAGTCGGGAGTTCGACGGTCTTCTCGCTGCCAACTTGACCAGTGATGGATCCGCGCGCGGTCTTCGTGATTCGGACCGGTACATTGTTCCATAGGATCGTAGTGACAGCCTTTGGTGCAACTACTTCGATCGCGGTCGTTCCGTTCAAATCGCCGGTCTGGTTCATTAGTCAATTGGGTCAAGAAAGTCGACGAAGCAAAAATCTGACCAAGGATAGTGTGTTTTTGAGTATGGCTGCTGCACGAAGGACATAAGGACCCGAGACAAGGACTCTGTATATGCATATTAGAAGTGGTTCTGTACGAAAGCCGAGGGACGGACGTCTGGTTCGAGCCGATGGAGAAAAAGTTTCCAAACGTTCCTGAGCCAGCTATGACAGGGGCATGCCACTGGTTTGCGGTTGGCTTGTCCAGGATCACAGCGACAATACTGGTTGTACCCAGTGTAATCGGGACAAATGCAGACCCATTCACCGAGTAGTTCAGAACAAGGGTGCCGTTGGAGAAGGTCGAGGAGACCCCAGAGACACCGGCGAGGTTTACGTTGGGGGCCGAACTGAAGACGAAAGAGGTCTCTCCTGTTTGTCCGGACGGCGCGTAAAGAATGATATAGTCGGTTTTGTCGATGCTAATGCAGAATAAGAACGAAATCGAAATAGTGGCAGTGGACTCACGTCGTCCAGGTCATGATCCTAGTTTTGAGTTAGCTCTATCGGAATAGACAAAAGCATGACTTACTCGGCTGTCGAATAGAGGACATTGGTTTTACTTTCTCCAAACACGTAGTCAGTCACTAATATCTACGGAAGGTCAACGGAGAGCCTTTCAGACATGTTGAACACAGAAACCTTTGCTTCACGCCCGTTGAAGGTCAAAACTCCAGTTTGAGGAATCAGGAGTGAGCCGATGGAAGTTGTGACGGTTATTTGTGTTGTGGTTAATGCCGTGGACCTGTTGAAAGTCAGAAAAACTGAGGATTAAACCAATAGATCACGTTCGGCCGAAGATTGCGAGATGCCCAAAATGGCGCACGCAGTGTCGGCCGAAGGGAACCGAGATTTTTTTTCGAGTACGCACACGGAGCTGTCATGACGAGTGAAATAAAATCCTGCCCCTGTGCCAAGGTTCCTTAGTTCCGCGGTGTGGATCAACGCTGAAGTCGTGTAATTCGTTCCATTCGCCAAAAGATTCGCAGCAAGCAAGTCGCGTGAGACGCGGAGGAATAAGCCTGGGACAAAAGCTCAGCAATTCGAGTCCTGACTGCGCGACGCTACTCGCCTTGGAGTCTCATTTCGTTCATTTTTGGTCCAGTGACACGATTCTCGTTGATCCCTGGTAATTGTCGGCGATTATCTCACAGCCATGCGGCAAAACTTACCTCCGCCATAGTCCTGGTAATTTGGTCAGCGGTCATTTCGAAACTCATGTAGCAAAACTGACATATGAAGTATACGACACTGGTGCAGCAGTTCCGCCCCAGTTGGTTCCGCCGAAAAGCACTAAGCGGCCTCGGTCAACCTGAATCATATCTTTGAAGCGAGGCACTCACTGTAGATATCTGCGAGGAGAATCGGGATCAGGGACTTCGAATGATTGCAACCAACGAACTGAGTATGGTTGCTGTTTGTGAACTTCGCGAGAGGTTGAGCTTCTGGAAATAAGCATGACTCAAGAGGCTCACTAAGTGTCCTTGTAGAACACATTTTCTACCAAGCGTTCATCGTTATTTTGGCACGGCAAATCCAAAGAAAATCATACCATAATCGGCGTTCGTTAAACCAGGGTTGATGCCTTGGTGGTAAAATGTCAGGACTCTTGCGATCATTCGGGACAGATCACTTGCTGTATTTTTCGTATCCCGTGCCGCCAAATGCCACTCCTCCCCAGTTCAGCAGAAATCCTCCTCCAAACTATGTCTGTCAGCGGTGGTTATTTTTGATAAGCTGTCGCTTGCCTCGGCTAGACAGAGAGGATTTGACGGCGCTACTGCTATGTGGTTGGAGTAATAAACGGCCTGAACCTGGGCCCAGCTGTTGGCACCTATAAGGAAGAGGAATAAGTTGATCATGCATCGGTTTTGTGGCAGAAAAGAAAAGAAACCTTGAGGGTAACTGTCCCCGCAATAGATATTCACTGCGCCCTCGCCACCCAAGTCGGGCGAGAAGTTCCTGCAAGGTCCGTGAGCCAGTCTGATAACAGTGGACACGAACCGACAAACCCTGCTGCGCCCGCGTGCTGGTCGTTGTGGGTGATCGCTGCAGCATTCAGTTAATGCGAGGAATTCTGCGTACGAGCGGGCACCGACGTATAACGATCCCGTTGGCTCGATAAGTATTAATCACAGCTTGCATATATGGGCTTTGGGTCGCTCCTGCGCTAAATTCATTCTGAATGTATATAATTAGGCCGGGTCTCAGACGTTGACGAAGTCGCGAGTACCTCTGCTTGAACAAGGATAACTGCGAACACGTTACGGCGAAATAGAAGCGGACGCAAAAAGAAAATTACTAGGACCGCCGTTGGTGATTTGGTTTCTTGCGATGATCTTCGAAATGGCGGTCAGGTAGGGAGTCCATGCTTTTTTTGATTGCTCAATTGCGGTGTTCTGCTGAAACAGAACACACACCTTGGGTGTAGTTTGGGTTGTTTGTGCGGAGAGAGCCTGCTCGTCGTTGAGTCCACTGCTCGAGGGAACGCGGCTCAACACACCGGCGATATTGCCAACCCAACCCGGAAATCCGCCGCCTGTCGTTTCCCCGTCTACCAAAAGAGGGTTTGTATCCAAGAAAATATTTCAAGTTCACGACCGACTGATGTAGGGTCCCGGTCTGGCGATCATCCAGAGTCCCGCATTTTTAGCCTCTTGAATGAACAGCTCGATGTCGCGGTATGTGCCCGCTTCAAAGTCGCCTAACATGGAGGTGACTTGAGGACGGAAATCGACCTTGAAGTCAAGGTAACATACCCTCGCCGCCGTTGGTGTCTGGCGTCGGAAAATGAAGAGCCCAATTGACATAGAACGAGACCTGTTCCGCAGTTCCTCGTTTGAGCAAGGAAAAAGATGATTGAAATATACCGTGTTGAATCCATTCGCTTTAATTTTTTGGAAAACATCCGCCCACAAGTCTGGGTTTCCTGGGAGTCGCCACGGGTGAATTTCAGCAGAGAGGATGAACACTCGTTGTCCCTGTATGAAGAGCGAATGTGGATCCCAGGTCACGGCGTCGGTCAGTCCCGTCGAGTTTCGACGTATCACTGAGGAACGCTCATGGAAAGCGGCGAAACAGCCTGAAACGGCGAGCAGCAGTGGAGCGAGCAGTCGAACGAACATGGCGCCGTTCAAATTGTGCGACAACAGAACGAGAGCGGTTTATACTCGGGTGGCGCGTCATCCGACCTCCATAGTTCTTCTCTCGCGACCCAGGATGGCTCTCGTGCATCTCATGGCGGTCCGGCGCGTGAAAAGGTGTTGAAGGGACGGTCCGACCCCTCTTCGGGCCGGCCGCGTACAAGACCTTTCAAGGGAGTGGAACACTTCAGCCAATCCTAGAGGCGGTTCGGATATGCGTAAGGTATTGCGCGCAGTCGTGAGAGTAATATGAAAGATTGCGAAAGTCGTCCTAATCGGGTAAATTGCGGCTTGCTCTCCTCCACCACAGATTTCGCGTTGTAACAGGATCTGTCGGCCGGCGGTCGACAAATGTCCCTCTCCGCATTCACCACACCGACAGGTCAGCTGGGTTGACTTCTTTCAGGCTCGGATCGTAATTTTGGCCAGGTTTCCTGCTTCCTTCCGTACACTCTGCGCCGCCCTTCTTCACGTCAGTTTTTCGTCTCACCGTCCCGGCATCTGCTGTACGTCGGTATTTGCAGACAGCAACCTCACCCAGGCACAAATGCGACCGTAACTGAGCAATGGACTACACTTCTCCTCGCATATGCACGGCACAGGAAACTATTTGTGTTGCGAGTGGAGGACACTGAGGCGGCGGACAGCGAGTGGGTTGAAGTGTTGCGAAACGAGCGGATAAATCGTACGTCAATAGTTCTGCAGGCTATCCGTCGAGTCTCACGAATTATTCAAAGGCAAATTATTGCCTTCATATCTCTCCACGATCCTTGCATCGATGGTATCTAAAAACTTGGCCACATACGACCCCCCAGGACAGACCCGTTCAGCTCTACTCTACTGGAGATTACCCGAAGAATGGGCCGAAGTTTTACACGGCTGGGTACGTTCTCGAATCCCTCGAATTCAATCATGTCCTCATTGTTTTTCAGGCTATCTCAACGGGCCAATTGAACACGATACTAACATTCTACGAGATCACGGACCCACCTATACCGTCTCCGCTGTCCGATATTCCAATTAACCTGCTGAAGAAGGCCATCGCAGTATTGGCCAAGACCGGACGTTCTCAGTTAATTGCTGTAGCAGACGGCGAGGGCGTCAGATTATTGGCCGGAAAGTCGTAGAGTGAAAGCCGTAGAGTTCTGTTGTACAATGCACTTGTATACTAACCGCAATGGAGTGTACATTATCTGGCTGATTCAAAATTTTGAGCACAAATTGTCAACCAAGCATTTTTCTGAAATCATCCTGCCCCTTGCCAACCTGAGGGGGAGCAGCAGGTCGGGATCCACTCGCAACAGGAGCCGCCGCAGGCACCGCAGCCGACCGCGGAACCGCTTTACGATGCCCCAATCCAGCCCTCGGTTTTGCGGCTCGCGGTACAAAGAGGCCCTCGCTCTTCAATGCCGCCTTGTCAGTACTCTCCTCCGACAGCTTCAGCGTGTTCCCGTTGAAGGTAACCGGCTCAGGGCGCAGCAGCAGTTTACTCGCCTCCTGCGATGACAGTCAGACACAGTCAGCGCCTCTGAAATGGAAGGAAAACTAACCGCCGCGTTGTCCAGCTCCACCACCGCCTCATTCAGATCGACAAACACTTCCACACGCTTGACTTTCGCAATCTTCTCGAGGGCTTGCTGGAGTAGCCCTTCCTGCGTTCCAACAGGAAGATTGCGCACGCGCACCGAGCGACTGCGCGCGTCGGCTTTTTTCCCCAGGCCACTATCTGTCTCGACGTTCCTACGACTCGGGCGTCAACACGATATGAATTTTGATTGATGAGGAAGATAGAGACCTATTCCTCGCCTTTGCGCGCGAGTCGGCCAACGTCACGGCGATGCGGCGCTTTTTCAGCTCCTGGTTGTTGGCATTGAGGGCAGCCTGAGCGGAGTTCTGCGTATCCAGTATCAGCAGCAATCCCGGAGACACATTGTGGTTAATACCTCATCCTCAAACTCGACAAACGCAAAGCCCCTCGAATGCTCGTCCTTGTCCATCGCCATCCGCACATCTTTGACGGCCCCATACTGACCAAATGATGAGTAGGTGGAGTTGAGAATGAAGCAAGCGACATACGGTCTTGAAGAGCTTCTGCAAATCCACCTTCGTAGTGAACTTACTCAATCCCGCGACGTAGATCTCCCTCTCATTCGCGTCCTGATCCGTCCGCTCTTTCTTGCGGTCCGGGTTGGATATAAGGACATTGAGATCCAACCCGGGCTCTAACTCGCGACCGTGCATCTCGAGCGCGCTTTGCGCCGAGGACGGCGAGGTGAACTGCACATAACAAAACCGCCTCGTGTTTTTGAACTTCTTGCTGGGCCACCGAACATCGAACAGTATACCATACTGATGATCCAACCTTGAGTCGGGAACAAAGTGGATGGAGAAAGTGGGACTAACCTGGCCAAAGAGCTCCCGCATCGACGCGTCGTCCGCGCTCTCAGGGAAGTTGGTGACATATAAAGTGGACTTCCAAGCAAGATGTACGGCAATCTCCTGGTCTCGCAGTCGTTTCTTGTCCTTAGTGAGAGCCCCAGGAACGCTGTCCTACACCGAGTCAGACGGCGGAGTCCAATGAGATCGTTTTCGTAAAAGCTTACTCGTTCGAAAAACTCGACCGTCGCAACAATAGCACCGGATAGTTCGGTGATTTTCACCTCACGAACTTTCCCGCACTGCGGGAGGTGTCAGTATTTCCAGAGAGAAGGTCAAGATCACTCACATCCTTGAAGAGCGCGACCAACTCTTCCTCCGTGACACTAGTAGGGAGATCAGCAACAAAGACTGTACTGTTTTCTCGGTCCCTTGAAAAAATCAGCAACACTATCAACGAATAAAAACGAGAGCTCACCTCTTCAGCGTCGTCGCAGGTTTCGCGTCTGCCAAAAATCACGTAAATACACAGCCACACTAATAGGGGCGAAAAGAAATACCAATCCTCGCTTTTTGTGTCCCTCCTCCGACTCGCCGTCCTCTGCAGAGCGCTTCGTTCCACGAGGACCGGAATCGACATCCATGGGCTCCGCGGGGCTGATTTCGGGCACAGGAGCCTCCGCCACAGGCACCGACGCCATCTGTTCCGCTGAATATTGTGCCGCTTGTTTTGAATATTGCGCTGCCTGTTTTTCCGCAGCCTATCCACCGAAATGAATGAGCAGATGAAAAATCAGTAGACATTTTTCGGTTACCTTTGCCCGCCGGGTATTGACCACAACCTGCGCCTTTTCGATTTTATCTCCCGCCGCCTCGATCTGCTGCACCGATCCATGGAGGTGCTCGAACGCGAGCCACGCCTCCCAGACGGCCTCGGGCCAGTCCAAGTTCTTCAGGTGCAGGTCCACGAATGTCTTCCGCGCCTTATCGAGCTGACCATTTTTGCTAAGGTGTGAGTTCAATTGCGCTGCTACGCGCGAAAGGGAGGAATGAACGCACATGAGGGCATCGGTGTACGCAATCCACGCCGTGTAGCTCGTCTTGTAGTGTTTGGCCGCGGTATTCCAAACTTCGATGCCACTGTCGGGCATGTTTGCGTTCGAGTACTGCGGGGGGATTGAATATCATATCGAGGATGGCGGTGGGGACGACTGACCACAGAAGCGAGATACTTTTTCCAAACGGAGGCGTGCGTCGCCTGTCGGAGAAGCTGGGGAGCGTGAGCCTGAGACGAGGGCGGGAAAGCTTCACATACCTTTATGCACCAACGCGATACCAGTCTCCAGCGCAGCAACCAAGGTCACGAAACGATCTTCGTCTGCTACGATTTCAACAGTCCGTCATCGAAGAGAAGAAGGGACACTTACCCCCATCACTACCCTCGAACCGCCGCTTGTCGTACCCCGCACGCGCCAAAAGCACAGGGACGAGCTGCTCGACATCCGACTGAAGTAGGTTCGTACTGAGCGCTTTGTCATAGATGTCTACCGCACCGTTTAGCTATCGTCGAGGCTTCAAAGGGGAGACATACCTGAGATGCTTTGAACTGACGCTTCGCCTTGGTCTTCCGCGCGTTCCTGGCGGTGACATGAGGTAGGCATTTAACGACGACGGCAGACTTACAAGACAGCGGATATACCGCGCCCAGACTTCGCCCGATCCAGGGACGCTGCGCACCGCTCGATGGAATATACCCAGCTCCACGTCGGTTCTTGCTTCCAAGGTGCGCTGCGCGGAACAATCAGAAGGATCGAGGCAGAGAAACGAAGCAGACTCACTGCGGTATCGCAATAACCAGACCAAAACACTCGGAGCGCCTCCTCCGCCCCTCGTTCGCCGGAGAATCGCCGCTTGGCAACGTCTGCGATGGCGCGCTCGTACAGCGTGCTCACGATGGGATAACTCGGGCTCTTGGCACGGCGTTCGGACGCAATGTACAGGGCGTAAGTGTCTGGGGTGGCAGAGTCCAGTGAAGATTCCCAAGTCTCTCGACGCTGGAAGCCCTTGGCTGCCTGGTTCCGAACTTTTGACGCTTTGACGAGGAGGGATTCATAGTCCGCGGAAGGCTTGAAGTTGCTCGTGAACGAAGAGTAGGCTTGCATGGTCTCTTCAGAGTCTGAAACACAGGTTAGAGACGCGGAAAACAAAGGCAATCCAACACATACTGGCATGGGGTTGGCCAAGACGCGCCAGAAGGAATTCATCGACATGAGCGATCACTTGAAGTCTTCGTGATATTAGAGAGACATCAATATTTTAGTTGAAAACGCACTTTTCTTCTCCGTCGGGCGCAGCGGCCAAAATCTCGAGTTCCCAGTCGCGTAGTTGGTCCCAAAGTAAGTTACCCTGCTAAGAATGAGATCACGAACACATTTACCGCGACTACATACCTTGGTCAGATGCCAGATGCCCTTGTCGACGACTTGGCTAAGCGCGGCCCGAGTCCAGTCGACTGAGAAGAGTTCTCCCAGCTCTTGTGGCTTTGGTGTTTCTGAATAGTGTTCGAAACGGGCAAGGATGAACTCGATATGTTTCTTGAGTATAGGAATCGCTGAAATTCTAGTCAGTTTGTTATTGCAAAAACCCAGACCCTCACTGTAGAAGGGGTACCATCTGCGTAGCGCTATGTGGCACTACGTAGACCAGGTTTTGCACACTCACACAAATAATCCCCTTCGGCGCGCGTGTATAGTGCAAGAAGCTCTTCGACGCCATTCACAGTGTCGAGGTTGACTGCCTCCTCCTTCGCCTTGAGTAGA